>JAXCGZ010013802.1:0-15000 GCA_037179515.1 Halocaridina rubra | reverse complement strand
ACTACTACTACTACTAGTAGTAGTAGTAGTAGTAGTAGTAGTAGTAGTAGTAGTAGTGCTAAAGATCAACCTACCTTCCATTAACAATATCTCTATCTAAGAATGTGTCATTTAGAAATGCTTTTCTAGTTTCTCCAATAACAATGCTTTCTGTTTCTTGTATATCCTGTGTATTGTCATCCTCGTTCAAGTGCTTGGTCTTGCCGAGGACGTCAAATGAATCCCTTGTATTTGAAGACGTCCGACTTATCATTTTTGACTTAATTTCTATAAAAGAAAAAGAAGTTGTAAGCATCTTTGTAGTTAGACTTGGAGAGGGCACTGGAAAGAGAACCTTTCTCGTAAGGCCCCTGTCCTGCTCGATTTTTTTACTCCATTAACAATTATAGATTTTTCTTAATACTTTGGGTTTATATAGCGTTTACAGTTGCTTCACTTAGAAAATTCCAGTTATCAGATATTCTTACACTAACAATAGGACCTTATCGTTTGTGCATTTACATGCAAGTGCTTAAGACAAAGTACAATTTACTTGTGTCTCCCTGAATCATATCTAGTTTTCTAATTTACATATACCAGTCTTATCAACACTTTGTTTTTGTTTTTAGATTCTCCACCCACGGATGGGTGGAACGGGTCATGGAGAACCCATAGGGCGGTCGCTAGCCGGCATAGGCCCCAACCCCCCATTGTGGTGCCCAGCCACAGCAGTAACCTCCCCAGTAAACAGCTTAAACTCTCTTGCCTGGACGAGGTGCTGTCCGTCGACCTCGCGGATGCGAGGCCAGCGCGTTACTACTGTACTAGCCAGGAGGCTATCAACACTTATATCTCTGCCTATCTAAGTATATTTTGTTTCAGAGGAAAAGAAATTCAGCTCCTCAGGGACTTCCATTGTTTATTATTTCTGCTGTTCTTGAGATTTTTCTTTTATGGGACTAAATTTGAACAAAGTACCTTTGCCTGAGAATTTTATGTCATAGCCAATTATAAAGATTTATCAATTTTCTGCCTCATCTCAATATTTTAACAGAATCAATTTATTTCAACTTTGACCATGTGGCTCAAGCTTTTTGGGGTCTTTTGGTTAGAGTTTGGCTCACAAGTCTGTTTATATTTTCTTTAATTACAAATTAGAGCGAGGATTGCATACTCAAGTTCAGGACTCACATGTATCACATAAATACGTTTAAGTAGCTGTATGTCTGCTCGAATAAAAGTACCTTAATATTTGCTAAACAGCTGTAAAGAACCTCAAGTTTTTCAAATTTATGTGCATTCCTGGTGACAGACCTACATACACTAACTTTTAGAAACTAGATCTTTTGCCCACTTGGAATCTCGTGCTTCCAGAAATTCTAGATCTTTTTGCCCACTTGGAATCCCGTGCTGCCACCTCCGTTATTGAACGCCTATTTTTTTTTTCTGTAGCTCAGGTCAGTGTATCATTTTTTTTTTCCGAATATAAGAACAACACTGTCTTGCTTATCTTTTAAAATTTATAGTAATACTGTCCGTGTTGCAGCTCATTATTGTTTTGTGATATAAATCTGCGTACCTGCATCCTATCTAAAGAGAAGTATTTTCTAAAATCTACCTTGATTAAAATGTTTTGATAATGGGGTGAATTATCTTCAGCTTTAATTACTGAGAAAAAAAAACCTTGTCTAGGTCCATATAAAGTTTTAGCAGTTTATTAAGCTTAATGTTGATTTTTTTTTTTAATCTAGCATATGACGAAGACATGGAAAAATTTTGTAGTTTTAAGCCCTTTTTTTTATCTTTTTGTATTCTTCTAGGGCTTGCGTAGCACTGGTGCAATAATTTCTAGCCCTTTTGTACCCCCAACCAGACTAATCCTATTTTTTCCCTCAAGTTTTTCCATTTTTTTCGCATTATGTTCTTTTCGATACATATCGACACATGCTATTAATAAACCATTTCCCTTTTCACATTTCATATCTGGTCAAACATATTTTCGTTCTTCCCGTAAAATTTCTTGGATATTATATTGAGGTATAAACTGAAGAGGGCTCTCCCAGTTTAGATGCAAGTTTTCACACACGTGATTTGTGGCAGTCTCATTGGGAAGGTTTCTGCAAACTAACTTAAAGATTATTCACTTTTTTTTTTTTTTTTTTTTTACAGACCGGTCATTCTTGCCTATATTGCACTTAGTAATTGAACACTCAAGGAAGTCATACCATTGTAATCCTGATAAATTTAACTCGTTGCAAAAATATAGATTTAAAAAAAAAAGATTCATGAGAAAAAGAAAGGTTGCTTACTAACCTGTAATATTTATGGAGTAAAGCATAATGGCCGTTTTCATTAGGACAATCCCTGTCGCTAGAAGTTTACAGGCTCGCAACATTATGGCTGCACGTTATGAAAAAAATATATATATAAATGAATGCTAAGTTTCTGTAGGTGTGTATCTGCAGAAGCAGTGGACATTTTTCATGTTAAAATGATCTAGTATAATAATTTCTGTTATATTCAAAACCTCTACTTCATCCTGCTACCATCCAAAGTAGATGTTATTTTTTCTTATTCATGATTATATTCTCCACTTGTTCTGGTTTTACGTCAAGGACTCCCTTTTCTACCAAGGGCTAAGACGGTTGCCTTCTTGCGAAGGACTTGTTTTGGCAGATGTAATCGTCACCCTGAGTACATGCCCTTGCTAACCTCAAACAGTGACCAGGCGCGCACCCTCAACCTGACGCCTTAGAGTCGCCGACGATACCGCTTGAACCACGGTGACTACGATAAGGTTCATTTAAATTGTTCGCATGACAGTCAACACATACATTTCTTAGACGAATAAAATAGAAACTGAGACTATTTTTTATTTTATGTAGAGCTCTGAAGCAGGACTTGACATGAATTGATGACACCATAATTAGATACAGTTGGCATTTATGAAGCCACGCAGGTTGTGTAAGAGCCGGGAGGATGGGCTGTGGCACTCCAGCAGTGTCATCTGAACGGTCGCTAGCTCCCTCGTCATTGCCCATAGAGCAAAGTAATCCCCTTATTGTTTCTTTTTTTATGTCGGCTACCCCCCAATTGAGGGAGACAGCCAAGGTAGATAGATAGACTAAAATAAGAGCTGCCACATACAGATTATAATAAAATGATAAATCACATTTAAAAGCATAACAATTACAGAATATGTAATAAAGATAATGTATTGGAACGGAAACACGCACACATTATATTTTGTTTTAAGATTAGCTGATATCTTAGATACGAGAAGATATCTTTTATATTGATGAAAAAAGTTATTTATTGTTGACTTTTATGTCAGAGAAGTCCAGTAGAGTATTTTTATTCATTAACAGTGACGACGATAATCATCATCATCATCATCATCATCATCATCATCATCATCATCATCATACGTCAGTGCAAAGACATCGGTATAGAATTGATTCATAGTTTTGAATACTGTGTTGTTTATTCCCGTACCATTTGGAAGTTATGCTTAACTTATTCTCCATTTATAGTATGTATGTATGTATGTATGTATGTATGTATGTATGTATGTATGTATGTATGTATGTATGTATGTATGTATGTATGTATGTATGTATGTATGTATGTATGTATGTATGTATGTATGTATGTATGTAAGTATGCATGTATGTATGTATGTATGTATGTATGTATGTATGTATGTATGTATGTATGTATGTATGTATGTATGTATGTATGTATGCATGTATGTATGTATGTATGCATGTATGTATGTATGTATGAATGTATGTATGTATGTATGTATGTATGTATGTATGTATGTATGTATGTATGTATGTATGTATGTATGTATGTATGTATGTATGTATGTATGTATGTATGTATGTATGTATGTATGTATGTATGTATGTATGTATTTATATATTCTCATAGGTTATTATGCATCTTTACTAAGGCTTGGCACAAGGTTCTTTTGGCCAAACTTCCTGCCAATGGATTTACCCCTTCTCTCTGGTCTCTGATTTCCAGCTTTCTTTCTGACCGTTTTATATCTGTAGTTGTTGATGGTGCGACATCTAGACCTTTCTCTGTTACCAGTGGTGTTCTACAGGGCTCTATTCTTTTACCTACTCTGTTCCTTCTCTTCATCAATGATCTTCTACAATCCCCATCTTCCTCTATTCTTAATGCCTTTGCTGATGATTCTACCGTTCACTTTTACTATGCCTTTTCTTCACAACCTTCATCTGCTATTAGATAATCAGTCTCGTATCACTCTTTCTGCTACTCTCAGCTCCGATTTGCAAAGTGTATCTGAGTGGGGCACTCAAAATTTAGTTAAATCCAATGCCACCAAGACTCAGTTTCTGGCTATCTCTTTATCTTCTCCTCCTGATAACCCTATTGTCTTTGAAACTAACGAAATTTACTCTCTTAATTCTATCAACATATTAGGAATCCATATAGCCTCTAACTTGTCTTGGAGGAATCACATAATCCAAATTTCTAAATTTTCATCCAAAAAATTGGGGGTTCTGTTTCGTTTTCGTCATTACAATTTTTTCTCTTTACAGTTTCTCAAAATCTATAAAGGTCTTATCCGTCCCTACTTAGAATACTGCTCACACATCTGTGGTGCTTCTTCTTATACTTATCTCCTTGATGGGGTTGAATCTAAACCAGTCACCCTCATTAATGATCCTTCTCTTATTTTTAATCTGGAAAATCTCTCTCTTTGTTGTAAGGTATCATTTCTTTCTCTTTTTTATCACTACTACTTCCATCGCTGCTCTGATGAGTTGGCGAGTTGTATCCCTCCCCAACCGCCGAAGCTGCGTAACACTCGCCAAGCGGCCTCCTCTCACAGGTACTGTGTGGAGATTTGTAGCTCGCGGATTGGTAGATGCAGCCAGCGACTGCTTCTTCCGATCTACCTCCAGACTCTCGAACTCTCTTCCTTCTTCTGTCTTTCCTAATTCTTATGACCTATCTTCCTTCAAAAGCGGAACTATCGTTATCTCAGGGCCTAATCCTTCATATCTCTAGGTCCTCTGTACTTTGACTAGTTTTTCTGTTTGTCATTTTCCTTTGTGTAACATTACCTTATTTCTGCCTTGTCCTTAACCTTTCTTTCCTTCGTCTTGATGTTTTCTCGTGCCCGGGCCTTTATTGATGAGGGCAGGCACATTACACCAATTTTCATTTTAAGTTATTTGTATCGATCAAAACCTATTCGTTAATTATGATATATATACATATATATATATATATATATATATATATATATATATATATATATATATATTGTGTGCGTGTGTGTGTGTGTGTGTGTGTGTGTGTATGTGTGTGTATGTGTGTGTATGCATGTGCATTTGCGTGTATGTGTATATATGAGTATGTGGGTGCGCAAGCAATAACATAAGGGACTTAAACCTTAAAGACTTTTCTTTGTAAATATCAACAATCTCTTTCTTTTTTATTTTCATAATTGTTATTTCCACGTGAACTCATCACTGTTCCTCGTAACAACTTATCACCTTATGAACAGTCTATTCACCTTCTATTTCTTGCATTTAAGCCTCTCACATTTTTCCTTGGTATCACGAAATGAGTTGCCTGGCTAATTCAAAAGAGAGGCTACAGCATATAAAGCCAGTGAAATGTTTCCACTATGAAAGAAAACTGACTTACTTTTGTTGATCATTTTTTAGTTACGCCTGACCAGTGACTTTATTCGGCCAGTCTTCTTAAAGGGCTGTAGTAAACTGTTTGTTATGTCAGTATGGCATCTGAAGTACCTCTTATCAGTCATGTCGTGATAACTAAGAAAAAAGGGGAACTTTGAAGGAGATTAGGGGCATATCTCGAAGCGAATATAGCATTTCCTTTTGGTTTAAACAATTCAATTTTTTTCATTTTTTTTTTATTTTTTTTTCACTCTTAACTTTCAGATCCTTCAAGTTTATTTATTAAGTCTGTTATTCTCTGCATGCATCTCTTTTTTTTTTTATTATCGTCGTTGTGTATAGTGAGGTTCTTGAAGGTGTTCACAATCCAGCAAAACAAAATAGTGAAACTTTCTGCCTGGGTGTTTAAACACGAATGGAGAAATTAGCAAAGCGACTGGTGGTGTGATGGCCCGAGTCGGGTTTAGCGAGGAATAGAATGTATGTGGGCAGAGTGAGAGATATGGGCAATGGGTTTGGTATGGGTAGGGGGAGAGTTACTCTACATACGTGGGAAAAATACGTTATCGATTAGGGAGATTACTATACTTATCTAGAAATAGTTAATGATTTTTGGATGACATATGAAATTCTTTATTATTTCCGATGGTTATGTAAAAGCTGGTGTATACCAATTATCGCTATAAACCTGGGAATGAGATTTGTAAGTGATTACCTATTCGTTGGAATGCATTCCTGAATAATAGTAGGTTTTGTATACAAGAACCATGTTTCCCCTTATAAGGGGAGTGGGGTAGTCAAACCAAAATATCTTGACTCTTTGCGGGAAGAAAATACAGAGGAAGGAATTCTCTATCCTTTCTCAGTCCCATTCAGTCGACTTTTACGATTCTCAGGGGAACACGGAGGAAATGTTCTTGCCCCCATCCCTCAGGGGAAAGAGATGTTCATACATGCTAAATTTAATCTTTATAACATGAATTGAAATACTCTGCACCTCTCGGCCGCACTAATATACTTATTAATGTTTCGGTTCCGGTTTTACGTCACGAACTCACTTTTCTACCAAGGGCTAGGACGGTTGCCGTCTTGCGATGGACTGGTTTTGGCAGATGTAATCGTTACCCTGAGTGCATGCCCTTGCTAACCTCAGACCGTGATGGGGCGCGAACCCTCGACCTGACGCCTCAAAGTCGCGGACTCTACCACTTGAGCCACGGTGACTACTAACATACTTATTAATATTACTATTATTAATTTGGCTTATACTTTGCCTTCAGCTTTATGTAATACCGAGATCTCAGACTTCCATAAACTATGAATTGTAATTTGTTTATTTTAGATGAATCTTGTTCTCTCAATAGACTTTCTATTTTCACATGGGGTCGCTGTTTCTAATTCGGCTCTTGGAGACTAGTGTTTGTTCTGACTCAAAATTTAATGCCGTAATACCCCTCCTAACACCAAACTCTCCATTTGTCAGGTTGAGGCTGGTATCGAGCCGAACTGGTATGTTTTTGCAGATAGCTGGTTAGGGTTTCGTTTTTGGATCAGAACTGTGTGCTCGTTTGCACTTTCTGACACAATACTTCCGTTTAGCAGGCATTACGATCGGCACCAAATGAGCTGGCTTGATCCTCATCTAATTGATAATCAAATATTATATTACTGTAAAATGAAGAGTGATTGGAAAATATAATTCCTGGCTTGTGTGCCTAGACTCAACCATTTCCCTTGCAATGGGAACTGCGGCCATTGTACGTGTGTATGTCAGGGTCTCGTATTTATCAAGCGATACTTTACACACAACAAGTGTTCGCTGAACATTTATTTTAACAAAATTTGTTTACTAGTTCTCATAGCAGATACATGTACAAGAGTTCCGTGAACATTTGTATCGACAGTGACGTGGAGGTTTTGGACCTCCACTTGAACTCACACTTTGTAAGATGACTGGGTTATCTCACCGCTTGTCACCACTGACGTAGTGCTTTTATTATTATCTCACCGAGCGTCACACCTGACGTATTGGTTTTGTTTACCCCATCTAATGACACCACTGACGTAGGGAATTTCCTCCTACGTTTATATACTTTAATTATTATGGTAGCGTGGTTTATTAGGTTCTAAATATTAGTACCTGATGGGTACAAGGTAAGAATGGACAAGCAGTAGTTCCTTTACTTATATTTATTCTAGAGTACAACACATCCGACGCCTCAATGCCCCAATGCCCCCACCCTATGACTATCACAATCTATGATCTATTCGTGCCCCTGGCAAGGTTCTAACTAACTGTCTCTGCCCTGGGTGGCTCTTTAAATACCCCCAGGGGCAGGGCGTGGCTTAACATCCAATTCTCCAATGAAATCAGTCAGATCTAGTCCTAGCTAATCAGCGCCAGGTTCAAAGTGGAATCCCACCTACTTCCGGGGAGGAGTTATTGGGCATCTCTGCAGGGTATGTACCTGCGTACGAAACACTTGCTTATATTTCTTGCGGTTTAGGAAATGGCTAACTTCCTGGCCTTTCTTGCCCTTCTCGATGCCAGGTCCTAAGTCTCACGGTTCCGGTCATATATTTCCTTGGCACTTTCTACAAACATTGTAATAAAATATCCGTGCCCTCGACCAACCGTTTCCGCTCAAGATCTGTTACAAGTTTCAGATTCTGGCTTCAGCATGGCGGAAGTCATACGACATCCCTCCCAACCAAAACTGAAATATCTCTTATTTCAGTCGAAGCATGGGCTAATTTTCCGGGAGCTCTTGGACATATCCTAGCTAACATTAGTTTACAATAGAAATGGGGCCGAATTATTTAAGCTATTTTCTCAGAATTCCTATACAAATTACACAAACATAACATATATAGAGTACTTTTACAGACAACTAGAGCATGCAGGGTCTATTTCCTTGTTGGAAATCTGAAATACAAACATATTCTTATATTTAAACAACATAATTCCAGTGTGAAACTAATATTGAACATTAATTAAGATCAAAAGGTCAGTTTAAATCAAAACATTAATTCATCTACTTCTCTCGTTTCTTTAAAAGACAAAATTGAGTTAATTACAGTAGGATTATGACTCATTTAGAACATTAGCAAACAATTGAGTAGAGTATTAGCATGTATATACATGTAAAATGCAATAGACTATAACATCAACAGTAATTTCTATAAGAGACCTTACCTTCATAAATTCTATTCCTATCATTATTAGGGGCATTGATTTGTCTTAAAATTAAGCCTTAAAAACTACTCCTGAAACAAAACATGTGTTACTTTCATATTATATTACTATTTAGAGACCAATGGAGAGGACGACTTTTAATTTCTCTGTCTAGGACGACTTTTACTTTCTCTGTCTAGGACGACTTTTACTTTCTCTGTCTAGGACGACTTTCATTCTCTCTGTCTAGGACGACTTTTACTTTCTCTGTCTAGGACGACTTTTACTTTCTCTGTCCACGACGACTTTTAATTTCTCTGTCCTTTGCTCATGAATTCTTGCTAGGTGCGATTCCCCGGTTTCCCTCGGGGATTCTTTCGCTTTCACTCCCCCGCCGTCCTTGCTGCAGGCCCAGGTTTGTTGCCATATCTCCGTTACTCGGTTAGGCAAAGCAAAAAGGACAAGGACTGGGCCCCATCCCGCGAATCCTTCCAGCCCGGCTTTCTCGTCCCGCGGGACACAAGTGGAAAGTCCGCTCACCCTCAAGGGTGAACATCCACCAAAAAAGCCCTCGGCCGATCTTGACTAAGACCACCACGCAGGAGACCTGCAACGTCACAGCGTTTCTCTTCCTTTACGGCCCTCGCACGTACCTTCGAAGTAGATCTCGGGATGAAAGTTTGAACCTATGTCACTACTACAGTTGTAAGAAAGGTTCCCTATGACTTCAGGGTACCAACAATGGCCATACGTTGGTAATCGAGGCTATACTTTGCCTCCCCTGCAACTGCAAGTGATTGCAATCTCTATTCAATGGGCACTAGGGACTTGTCTGACGGACAAAATCTAAAGACTTTTAGAACTTGCAGGTCGGGGCTGCCTAGGAATAGGGTGGTAATGGAAGGTATGTGTCTACACAACTAGATTATTATTCCAAGATACTTAGGACTTAGCAACTGCTACATAGCATTACTCTACTATAAATGTCAAAAAGAACAATCAGTAAATGCTGAGAAAAGCCACTAAAGAAACATTCTTATTAGCGGTGGCTACAGTAACATCAAGTATGAATTCAGATAAAAGATACAAATCATCAAGTTACTGCTGATTTCCTTTCAAAAATAATAATTAGCAACAGGCCATTGAGAGATAGCAACAATATCAGTCAACACAATAACATTACTACTAATCATGATCTAAAAATAAGAATAATAAACAATAAAAATAAATATACTAAATCAAAAATATCAATATATATACAATGGAGACTGATATTCAGAAGTTAGAACAGAGTTCTATACTTATATTTCATAGTGATGCTCATTCCAACACAGTCTCTTTTAATATTTAAATTCCTGCTGTCATAACCAATGTATATATATATAGCATAAGTGGCAACTTGCTGGCTCCACAATTTGTCAATGGGAGTTCTATCTATTCTCTAAACAGTTGCGACATGTGGCAAAAATTATTTATGCAAATGGCGGTACTACCGATGTCTTATCAGTATTTATGCAATAACAGCATGCAACAATCTATTGACTGCAATAAAATGTAGGCACAATTATCGCCTAGCTTCGCTGGAAAAAAACACACAAAAAAAATCAAAGACGGCAACGTTCTGTTAGCAGCAGGAGAGGCCTCTGTCAGTTTCAGAGTCGAGTGAAAGGTAGGAGAGAGAGAGAGAGAGAGAGAGAGAGAGAGAGAGAGAGAGAGAGAGAGAGAGAGAGAGAGAGAGAGAGAGAGAGAGAGAGAGTGACTGGGCGACCGTGAAATACATTGCGGTTTCCACTCACAAGTCAGCTGAGACTTGCCTTCGTCCTTTTAACTTGTACTGAAAATAAAAAAAGTGTCGCAGAGTATCTCTAATAATAAAATAAATAAACAAATGAACGTGAACAAACGTTAGCAATGACTATCGATAGAGTCTTATGTTTATTGTCAGCGGCTATTCTCATTCCTGATTAACAAAAAAAACGAAGCAAAAAGAACTTAGTGTACAACTGCAAAACTGTCGAAGCATAAATCCATTCCTCTCTGTTTAATCTTGACAAGGACTTTACTGTAACAGCATACACATCCTTGTCTATAAGGACAATCTCTCTCTTTTCATGCTATAAATCAGAGGGTTAAGTCGAAGCACACACACTGATGAAATTAAAGCAAAAAAAACTAAAATCACATGTGACAGTATCCCTACTACTATCAACAAAAGTACAAATATCTTTTTCTTAACAACTTCTTAAAAAGGACCTAAGTGTCATTAATTTTAGCTTTAAAACTCAGCAAATAATCTCTAATAATCTCAATTATCTTTAATTTAGCCCGATTGTAATCTAAAATTCATGAAAATGCTAGGGATTAACCATGGTTATCTCTAGATAATATTTTCAGAATCCTCTAAGTAAGATTTTAAAGATTTCTTCAATACAAAAAGAACTATAACAAAAACGGGTATCTAAGAATATAAAAAGTCTATCTCTGTGTATGCAATAATAAAAACAAAAAGTATATTTCATTATCAACAGTAAGGAATGCATTTTGCTTAAACTTCAAAATCTCGTACGGAGTTGTACATAAACAATTCAAGCATAAAATATATATTTTCTTTTACTATCTCGAATTTGACTTATATCTGCTCCCTCAAATACGGGATACAGCTGTGTAACATTCTTGTTGTCATTTCGTGTCAGCTCTCACTCTATGACCAAGCCGAAATAATTTTGATAAAACATTATCATGGCTAAAACTCGCAAAGTTTTACTTTATCAATCTAACATATCTCTTCAGACAAATAATGTATATACTGCAGCTAGCAAAGAAAATAAAGAATCATTCATAGATTCACGTCCTTTATCACGTAACATCTATCTTGGAATCTCTCGGAAATCGAATAATAATCTCAATGGCGGAGTAGGGGACAAAACAAAAATAAAACAAACTCGGCATTTCAACCATATCTGGGCAGGTGGAGAATTACCTTCTCATCCATATCCCTCACTAGATATTGCAACAGCGCATCACCTCCCATAAATACACTCTGATATGGCATGCAGAAGGACCTGGCGGAGCAGGGGAACGATCCTCGCAGACTCCCCAATCATGTGTCCTAACGGTGCTTTCCGCGATTTCACCCCCTAGAGCAACCCCCCATTATACCCCCAGTCATTCATACTCACTCGCTGTCACATTCGCTACATCACTTTCAATGACTATCATCCCCTTTCTGTAAAATTCCCTTTTATTTACAACGCGTTGGTTTTCCTTTCCCTTATCTCTCTGAAGGAGATTAAAGGTGAAATCTCGGCTGAGCCGTGCGGTCACAGACTTCCTCACCAGTCCTAAGTCCCATTCTAACGAACAAACAAACATTCTACTCCCTTGAAGCTACGTTTGGGTGACATTGAAAAACCTTCCCTATTCTAGGACAGCACAAACTACTCTAATTTACTGTTACTTTCACCTGCATAGCGTGAAATAAAAAAAAACTCATCTCTAACTAATATCATGAAAATTTCTTATTCTTCAAAAAGAACATGCCACACACGTATCGTAATATTAATTCCCTTCATCATAACACAAAAAGAACGATCTGTCGTTTATGTCTTTCTCTCGCTAAAACATTACTCCCGCGGATAAAAACAAACAAAAAAAGAAAAAAAACTTAAAAACAGGCGCAATCGTAACACTCGATTTCTTACGCTTTAAGAAATTAATATAACAATGATTCTACACGGACTTTAAAATATCAAGGATCAGTACAATTACTACAGATTTACAATAACGAGGTTGGGAGATCGAATGGTCACTTCCGCATTCCTTTCTCGAAAACCACACGTGGTCTAAGTAAAACCTTAAAAGCAGATTCAAGTATATTACTCACTGTAATTCTTACACTTAAGAAATTAATATACTGTAACAGTGATTTCACGTGCATTAAATTTTTTCAATTAAAAATCGATACATTCGCGTTCTTAAAATTCAATCTAAGCATTAATACAAATAAATGGAACGCACTTCCAACGCAAATTCTTTATATTACTCAAATTATAACAAAAACGGAGTTTATTACTGCTTATAGCTATTAGTACAAATTATCCATGTTAGTAATGGGTACAGAAATTCTACTTTTATCAACTTATTAAGCGCCACACCCCTTATAAGCGGGTTGGCTGAGTCAAAGCATAACTACAAGATAAAATGGCGGCGTCCACCGACCTCAATTTCTTTTACTAATTGTCCCATTACTCACTGGATACAGATCACAAGTACTTAGCTATTTTAAGGAGGTGGTCCTGAAAAACTTCATGGCAGAAGGCAAGGAAGGAGCGGGTTTTCCTTCTTCTCTTCGAGTAAAATCGTCGAATCGCCGTCTTCTTGGTCGGATCCGGCAACTTATACCTCTTGTAATGGGCATTTTCACTCAATGCTCCGGTCACACTTCGGCTTACTAAGAAATATCTTAGACATAGTTCCTTCAAAGTTTTATAATATTCTCTATTTGAGCACTCGTCACTTCTCATCCGCAGACCCAAGTATTTCAGGAAGTCGGTCGCGGGAATTATGGACGGACATTCACGGTCTTTTACATTTGCGCCGTCGAGGTATAAAAGTGAATTTTTAACTCGAGGCGTCTTTACAACCAGGGCACAGGGTGGGGGCTGGGCCTGCTGCGTTCCCTGTGTCACCACGGGGTTCGGAGCGGCCGGCTGTTCGTCGATGTTTGAGGCGTCGGTTTCACTGTCGGCGTCGGCCAAGTTCCTTCTCGACGGAGCGGCGTCGGCGCGTGCTTGTAGGCGCCGCACTTGCTCCTCCAGTTCGAGAATTCTCCGGTGTTTGGCCTCGTCACTCATTTCTTGAATTGGGAGATGTTGGATTTCTGCTTTTGCCATTCTTATTTTCTCTGCGCGGGTCTGCACTGGCATTCACCTGTCTCTTCGTATGTTTTTTTTTTTTTTTTTTTTTTTTTTTTTTTTTTTTTTTTTTTCTCTCGTGAAGATCCGTACCGCACTGCCACCACTGACGTGGAGGTTTTGGACCTCCACTTGAACTCACACTTTGTAAGATGACTGGGTTATCTCACCGCTTGTCACCACTGACGTAGTGCTTTTATTATTATCTCACCGAGCGTCACACCTGACGTATTGGTTTTGTTTACCCCATCTAATGACACCACTGACGTAGGGAATTTCCTCCTACGTTTATATACTTTAATTATTATGGTAGCGTGGTTTATTAGGTTCTAAATATTAGTACCTGATGGGTACAAGGTAAGAATGGACAAGCAGTAGTTCCTTTACTTATATTTATTCTAGAGTACAACACATCCGACGCCTCAATGCCCCAATGCCCCCACCCTATGACTATCACAATCTATGATCTATTCGTGCCCCTGGCAAGGTTCTAACTAACTGTCTCTGCCCTGGGTGGCTCTTTAAATACCCCCAGGGGCAGGGCGTGGCTTAACATCCAATTCTCCAATGAAATCAGTCAGATCTAGTCCTAGCTAATCAGCGCCAGGTTCAAAGTGGAATCCCACCTACTTCCGGGGAGGAGTTATTGGGCATCTCTGCAGGGTATGTACCTGCGTACGAAACACTTGCTTATATTTCTTGCGGTTTAGGAAATGGCTAACTTCCTGGCCTTTCTTGCCCTTCTCGATGCCAGGTCCTAAGTCTCACGGTTTCCGGTCATATATTTCCTTGGCACTTTCTACAAACATTGTAATAAAATATCCGTGCCCTCGACCAACCGTTTCCGCTCAAGATCTGTTACAAGTTTCAGATTCTGGCTTCAGCATGGCGGAAGTCATACGACATCAGTACTTATTTACTAGTACTGATCACAGAAGTGGCATCAGAGGGTCTTATCTCTCGTAACAAAACAAAGGAAACCGCCAATTCTTAGGTAAGGGGGTGAAATGGCAGGCTAATATCTCAGACCACTATTCAAAGGTGTATGTTTATTCTTTATGACTAATATAACAATGATGCCTGGGCTAGACTTGCAAAGACAAGGCTATTGGTATTTATTACTGTATCTGTGTCAGATATATATATATATATATATATATATATATATATATATATATATATATATATATATATATATATATATATATATATATATATATATATATATATATATTGTCTGACA
>JAXCGZ010013801.1:0-7500 GCA_037179515.1 Halocaridina rubra | reverse complement strand
GCTGCATTCACTCTTCATTATTCTACATTCGTGGCGTGAACTCTAACCCTTCGCCTATGTAGCAGGACTTGGTTACCTTCCTCCCTAACCTTCTCCTCCTATCTGAAACCCAGCTTTCTTATCATGCTTCCACTGACTCATTTCAAATCTCTCAATATTACCTGTATTCTCGTTTTCGTTCCAAAGGTGGGGTCTGTGGCTAATACAACACTAACACTAGAATTGCAAGGCTTATTTACATTGAATCTCCTGACTTTGATGTTCTCTGGCTAAAAATCTATCTCTCCACTACCACTATATTTCTCTGCTTCTACTACTGTTTTCCAGACTCCATCAACTTTGCGTCTTTCTTTAAATGTCTGTCCTCTTGCCATGAGTCCTTACTATCTTCTCACACACATGCCGAAATTGGAGACTTCAGTGTACACCGCAGTGGGTGACTTAATTTTTCTCAAACTGATGTGGGAGGAAGTGAGGCCCTTGCTTTCTCTATTACTCACGATCTGGAGCAAATTATCAAACATTCTTTTCGTTTTCTCAATCGACACGAACATGCAGATAACACTCTTATCCTACTTCTAACTTTTAACCCTTCAAAGTTAACACCAAGACAGGCAAAAACTGCCCTCATCAATAAAGGCACTGGCATGAAAAGACACCAAGACGAAGTAAAAGAAAAAGGTTAATGACAAGACAGAGATGAGGTAATGATACGCAATGGAAAACACCAGACATAAGAAATAGTCAAACTACAGAGGACCTAGAGATATGGAGGATTAGGCCCTGAGATGACGATTGGTCCGCTTTTTAAAAGAAGTTAGGTCAAAAGAATTAGGGAAGACACATGGAGGAAGAGAGTTCCAGAGCCTGGAGGTAGATGGGAAAAAACAGTCTCTGCACCGACAAATCTACGAGCTACAAATCTCCAAACAGTACCTGTGAGATGAGGCCGCTTTGTATGTGGTACTTGTCCTCGCCAGTTGGGGAGGAATGCAGCTCGCCAACTCATCAGAGCATTGATGGAAATAGTACCAATAGAAAAGAGAAAGGGGTGATACCTTACAGTAAAGAGAGAGAGAACCCAGATTAAAAGTAAGAGAAGGATCATTAATGAGCCTGACTGCCTTTGATTCAACCCTATCAAGGAGATAAGTATAAGAAGAAGCACCCCAGATGTGTAAGCAGTAATCTAAACTGGGACGGATAAGTAACTGAAAAGAGGAAATGTAATGACGAAAACGAAACAGAACCCCCAATTTTTTGGATGCAGATTTAGAAATTCGGATTATGTAATTCCTCCAAGACAAGTTAAAAGCTATAAATTCCTATGTTGATAGAATTAAGAGGTTAAAATTTGTTAGTTTCGAAGACAATAGGGTTATCAGGAGGAAAAGACATTAAAGAGATAACCAGAAACTGTGTCTTGAAGGCATTAAATTTAACTAAATATTGGGTGCCCCACTCAGATACCTTCTGCAAATCTGAGTTGAGAGTAGAAGGAGTGATATGAGCTTGATTACTGCAGTTTGAAGGAATAGAGCGGTCATTCTTCTTAGGAACAGGCTGAACTAGAGCGTGTTTCCAAGATGAAGGATAGATACTGGTTAACAGAATGAGACAAAAAAGATGGCAAAGCAATGGAGCCAGTTCGTCTGCAAACTCCTTAAGAAACCTTGCAGGGATACCATCGGGATCAAATCCCTTGTTTGTCTTTAGCAAGAAAAGGGCCATATGAACTTTGCGTGAAGAAAGAATAAGGGAGGACATAGGGTTAGGGAGGAGTAAAGATTTATGGATGGGTGTGCTGGAATCGTTTATAGAAGAGTTGGCTGAAAAATTAGAGTCAAAGAGAGTGATTTTGTCAATGGGAGAGCAAGCTATAGAACCATCAGAACGAATGAGAGTAGGAGAGCTTGAGCTACAGAAGTGTTTGGAGAGGTTTTTGGCTAAAGACCAGAAACATCTCTCAGTGGGATAGAAGCTTAGGTCATCAGCTTTCCTCCTTATAAAGGATGACTTAGACCTTTGAATCTGAGCAGTACAGTGATTACTAGCTACTATAAAAACAGAGCTAGTTAAATCGGAAGGTGAGGTTTGGTAAGACCGTTGTGCCCGATTCCTGGCCTGGATACCCAAGGAGCAGGCACGGTCAAACCAAGGTTTATGGGGAGAAAAGTATTTGTAGAAGAGGGGATGTACACCTCCATTCCCGAGGTTATGATCACGGCAACTTTTAGGGCTACCTGATCAGGGTTGCGGGACCGAAAGCAGTAGTCATCCCATGGGAGGTTATAGAGAAAAATGCAAAAATATTCATGTTGGGTGCGCTCAAAGTGTCAAAGGCGGCGCTGAGTAGGAAAATTTGGTGGAGGGAGAGCAAAAATAGAAGAGATTGAGATCACAGAGTGGCCAGATTTACCAAGAGGGGAAAGTACAGAATAAGAGAAGTTTGAAGGGTTAAAAGAAAGAAATAGGTCATGAGTGTTGGCTGTATGTTTGTGTTGTTCAGGAACAAGAAGTGGATGTTTAATAATTTGCTCCAGAACATGAGTAATAGAGAAAGCAAGGGAGATTCAAGGTCCATGAGCATTGCAAAAGGAGTGTTAGTGTTGCATTAGCCACAGACCCTACCTTTGGAATGAAAACGAGAATACAGGTTATAGTGAGAGATTTGAAATGGGTTCATGGAAGCATGGAGAGACAGCTGGGTTTCGGATAGGAGGAGGAGGTTAGTAAGGAAAGTACCCAAGTACTGTTCCACAGACAAAAGAATAGAGTTCAAGCCACGATTGCTAGAATTGTGAAGAGAGAAAGAAGCAGATCTAGTAGGAGGTGCCAGGTTAAGGGAGAACCATTACTACCACTAGGTGTTTCTACCCTCAAGTCAGTAATGGAGTCAACAAGATCCTCGGAGATTCTTTGCGCCTCTCTATGCCATGTACTAGGGGCCATAAGCTGTGGATCTTTCATTTATAATCGAAAATATGGGGAAAAAAGATTGCAGAAAGAACTATATGAGGGGAGTGTTGTGAGTTGTCAAATGTAATGGGACAGCAAGAGATGTGTAACGAATATGCAAGAATATCCTTTCTTCACGCAAAATTCATAAGGTTTTTAGCTCACTAAAGACGAACAGGGCATCTGGTCCTGATGTCATCCCTGCAAGGTTCCTTAAGGAGTTTGCAGACGAACTGGCTGCCGTGCTTTGCCGTCATTTTCGCCTCATTCAGTCAAGCAGCATCTATCCTTCATCTTGGAAGCATACTCTAGTTCAACCGGTTCCTAAGGGTGACCGCTCTATTCCTGCAAACTACAGACCTATTACCCTAACCTCTTCTATTGCTAAAGTTTTCGAACTTCAAATGCTCGCTTCTTGAAACTCTTTGACTCTAACTCACTTATCTCTGATCACCAGTATGGCTTCTGCAAGTCAAGATCCACTGGTGATCTCCTGTCCTATGTTACTCATGCATGGTCATCTTTTGTGAGGAACTTTGGTAAAACCTTTATTGTCACCCATGATATCCCTAAGACTTTTGACAGCGTCTGGCATAAGGCTCTGTTAGAAGGCTCTGTTAGCCAAACTCCCTGCCTATGGCTTTACCAATTCTCTCTGTTCTGTGATTTCCAGTTTTTTCTGACCCTTTTATATCTGTGGATGTTGATGGTGTGACATCTAGCCATTTCTCTGTTTCCAGTGGTATTCCACGTGTCTCTGTTCTTTCACCTACTTTGTTCCTTCTCTTCATCAATGATCTTCTACAATCACCATCTTCCTCTCTTCTTCATGCCTTTGCTGACGATTTTACCCTTTACCTACCCTCTGCCTTTTCTTCACAACCTTCATCTGCTACTCGTAGTCTGTCTCGTATCACTCTTTCTTCTGCTCTCAACTCCGATTTGTAGAGGGGATCTTAGTGGGGCACCCAAAATCTAGTTAAAGTTAATGCTTCAAGACGCAGTTTCTGGCTATCTTTTTATCTTCTTCTCCTACTGATAACCCAATTGTCTTCGAAACTAACGAAATTTGTCCTCTTAATTCTATCAACATATTAGGAATCCATATAGCCTCTAACTTGTCTTAGAGGAATCATATAATCCAAATTTCTAAATTTACATCCAAAAAATTGGAGGTGCTGTTTCCTTTCTATCAACTCTTTACAGTTACATAAAATCTATAGAGGTTATATCCGTTCCAGCTTAGAATACTACTAACACATCCCTTTCTCTTTTCTATCGCAGCTACTTCCATCACTGCTCTGATGAGTTGGCGAGTTGCCCTCCCCCATTGCCGAGGCCACGTAACACTCGCTAAAGCAGCCTTATTTCACACGTACTGTATGGAGTTTTGTAGCTCGCGGATTATTTGGTGCAGTGACTGCTTTACAAATTCTAATGACCTACCTTCCTTCAAAAAGTGGTTCTATCGTCATCTTAGGGCCTAATTCTCTAAGTCCTCTCAAATTTGACTATTTTTCTGTCTGTCGGTTTCCTTTGTGTATCATTACCGCATCTCTGCCTTGTCCTTTACCTTTTTCTTTTCCTTCATCTTGGTGTTTTCTTGTGCCCGGCCTTTAATTGTCTGTCCCAGTGTCACACTAAAAAAAAAATAATAAAAACTTGTGTTGAAGGAATCACATAATCCATATGTCTAAATATGCATCCAAAAACGCTTTCTAAGTTGCAAAATCTCGAGGAGTAAAATTACAAATAAGAAGACAGATATGAAGATTACTGTTTTTTTAATGATATTCATTCATTCAATTACTTGGTAATTACATGAGCTGCATCGAAATAGTTCTGCACCTTAATGGATCTGCTGCAGAAGGGGCTGCGCCAAAAAGGCCACACCAAATCGCTCGCGCCAAACTGGCTGCGCCGAATGGTCCTATTTCCGTTTATTTAATAGACTATCTCTTTTTAAGTAGTTTAACCTATTGCTCTCGATATTTCAGTCTTGATCTTCAACAGCTGGTAATTTCCTGATTAAGCTTTTTCGTATTTTTCAGATCACTCTTATTGGTAATTTAAAGATAATTGTCACCTTCTGTTAAATTAGCCCAAGAATCATATCACTGCATGGATTGATAAATTCATTTGACTTTTTATATTTTTTTTTCCAAAAAGTATTATTATTTTCTGAGCAGACTACCATACCTTAGTACTCGAGATTCTTTAGGATTCTTAAAAATCAATGGTAACATAATCAGAATACAATTAAGCTTGCCTATCAATAGATAATCACAGTGCTCTTTCCACCACATCCATCCATCTCCTTCTAGGTCTTCTTTTCAATTTTATTACACTTACTACTACTCTACATATTTTTTTTCCAGGTGTTCTTCATGCACTTCATCCCAATACCCAAAATATCTCAGGTTTCTCTGGTCTAATTTATCTTAAAGTTATCCCCGACACCCATTTCTTTCATTTAAAGACAGTATATTGATAAATTAGGGAGCTTGTGGCCTTGCATGATACCTCGGCTCCTACTTAACGAAGGATGGAGAGCTAGAGAGAGAGATTGATCATAGGATCCAGGTAGCGTGGAACAGCTGGAAGAGAACATCAGGGGTGCTATGTGACAAGAAAATCAGT
This sequence comes from Halocaridina rubra, assembly GCA_037179515.1. Taxonomy (NCBI): domain Eukaryota; kingdom Metazoa; phylum Arthropoda; class Malacostraca; order Decapoda; family Atyidae; genus Halocaridina; species Halocaridina rubra. The sequence continues at coordinate 1,902 of JAXCGZ010013801.1, read as the reverse complement.
GCTAGAGTGAAAGGAAATGTGTACAAGTCAGTTGTGAGACCAGCGTTGCTGTACGGAGCAGAGACGTGGCCGGTGAAAAAGGTTCAAGAAAGGAAGATAGATGTCGCAGAAATGGGAATGCTGAGGTGGATGTGTGGGGTGACGAGGGAGGACAGGATACGAAATGACCGGATCAGAGGTACAGTGAAGGTGGTGGAGGCGTCGGCGAAAGCGCAGGAGAGGAGATTACAGTGGTTCGGTCATGTGAAGAGGAGAGAAGAAGACTACGTGGGTGTGAGAGTGATGGAGATGTACGTGGAGGGCAGACGTAGACGAGGAAGACCTAAACTACGGTGGAAGAACCGACTGAAGGAGGATCTCAGAGAGAGACAGCTGGGGGAGGAGCAAGTGATGGACCGAAACCAGTGGAGACGACTAGTGAAGAGATGCGACCCCATATGAAAATGGGAACGCAAATAGAGGAAGAAGAAGATATTGATAAATTAGGCCAGAGAGCGCAGAGGTGATGTGGGCCTATGGAAAGTATGTGCAAGGAATGACCAACACGAGAGTGTAGAACTCAGAAATACTTGGCTTAAGGATGAAAAAAAGATATAGAATGAGATGGTTAAATGGTGTGGAAAAAACACAGGGTATGCTACGCTTGTCATTGAAAAAAGGGAAGAGATAGAGAGTCCAATAGATAGTAATGGGAGGAGAGAGTTTGTGAATAAATGGCTCGGGCAAACTGTATTCTCCAGCATCTACTCAGTGATGTAACTTTTGATGGGTGGATGCAGGTGGGTTGGCAGTTGCCAGGATATGAAACGGTGTACGTAAAACATCTAAAACTGACTGGCCTTATGACAGAAGATGTTACCCGCTTACACTGCGAGTGACCCAAAATGTGTGGTGTTGGGGAAGGTGTGGTGACCCTATATCTTTTATGAGCCAATACGAGAGATAGATTGCGCTAGCTTTTTGATGAATGGGTGTGTGCTTTGACTCGGCTATCCCCTTTACACTGGGACGTATGCGTACATCATTATGTCTAAGACCATGGGTGGGACTGATCTAGTGTCATTTTCTTAATATAAAAACATGAGTTAACCTTTTGATTTCCTGGGAATTTCTAAAATGCTGATGTGTCAATGTTCTAACTTATTTTTCATGCATATAGTGTAAATTTGAGAGGGTTTTATCCACATATTTCAAAATTTTCTTTTATACTACATAATCTAAATACTCGTATTTATCAATTTTTCAGAAGTCTCCAGTACTCGTTTCACACAGAGATTCTACGTGAAACAATGGGTAGTTAATCCTTGTAAAATAGAGAGGTCTTAATAATTGAAAACTGATACGAACGTAACACACGTCATTAATTTGCGCCGAGACAAGGTTCAGTTTTTGTCACTTTTGTGCACTGCACGCCTGTGAATCACGACCACACGGCAAAAACTATCTAGAATTTCCAATTAAGCTAGGAATATAACCTACCAAAGAGGCCCTTTTTAAGCTAAATTAATTCCTATTTCCTAAGTGCAGATTTTTTTTCTTGAAGAAGTCATATAGGTGAAATAATGTGCCTCACCGGCATATTATCTATCAGGGTCTAACTGTCATGGTTGCATGTCATCAGATTTGGATTCAACAAAAATCCAGACTTTCTTTTGATTTCAATCGTTCAATCACTTATTTTTCCACACCAAAGGTGGGAAATCATGAGATTGTAAGAAGCGACCAACGTTATTTCTGGTCCGCTTTTTATATCTTTATTTAATTTACATGACGCGTATGTAACCAAACTGTGTCATAATTTTTTAACATTTGCCTAGTAGTAGTAGTAGTGGTGGCAGTAGTAGCAACAGCTGTAGTAGTAGTAGTAATAGTAGTAACAAAAATAAACATAATAATGATAAT
>JAXCGZ010013800.1:27500-50000 GCA_037179515.1 Halocaridina rubra | reverse complement strand
GTCCCACAGGGATCTCTTCTTTCACCAATTCTGCTTCTTGTCTTCATCAACGATCTTCTTCAGTCCCCATCCTTCTCGCAGCTCAATTCCTTTGCCGATGATTCTACCCTTAATTTTTCCTTAGTCATCTCTTCTCAACCTTTGAATGCTACTCGTAATGACTCTCGTATCACTCATGCTTCAACTCTCAGCTCCAATTTGCAATGAGTATCTTAGTTGTCCACCCAAAATTTAATCAAAATTTATGCCTCCAAGAGAGTTTATGGCCATTTCTTTTATATTTTCGACTCCTATTGTCTTGGTACCTAACGAAATTTACTCACTTAACTCTTTCAACATATTGTCTTTGAGGAGTCATATGAGTCATACTTCTAAATCTATATATATATATATATATATATATATATATATATATATATATATATATATATATATATATATATATATATATATATATATATATATATATATATATATATATATATATATATATATATATATATATATATATATATATATATATATATATATATATATATATATATATATATATATATATTATATATATATATATATATATATATATATATATATATATATATATATATATATATATATATATATATATATATATATATATATATATATATATATATATATATATATATATATATATATATATATATATATATATATATATATATATATATATATATATATATATATATATATATATATATATATATATATATATATATATATATATATATATATATATATATATATATATATATATATATATATATATATATATATATATATATATATATATATATATATATATATATATATATATATATATATATATATATATATATATATATATATATATATATATATATATATATATATATATATATATATATATATATATATATATATATATATATGTATATATATATATATATATATATATATATATATATATATATATATATATATATATATATATATATATATATATATATATATATATATATATATATATATATATATATATATATATATATATATATATATATATATATATATATATATATATATATATATATATATATATATATATATATATATATATATATATATATATATATATATATATATATATATATATATATATATATATATATATATATATATATATATATATATATATATATATATATATATATATATATATATATATATATATATATATATATATATATATATATATATATATATATATATATATATATATATATATATATATATATATATATATATATATATATATATATATATATATATATATATATATATATTATATATATATATATATATATATATATATATATATATATATATATATATATATATATATATATATATATATATATATATATATATATATATATATATATATATATATATATATATATATATATATATATATATATATATATATATATATATATATATATATATATATATATATATATATATATATATATATATATATATATATATATATATATATATATATATATATATATATATATATATATATATATATATATATATATATATATATATATATATATATATATATATATATATATATATATATATATATATATATATATATATATATATATATATATATATATATATATATATATATATATATATATATATATATATATATATATATATATATATATATATATATATATATATATATATATATATATATATATATATATATATATATATATATATATATATATATATATATATATATATATATATATATATATATATATATATATATATATATATATATATATATATATATATATATATATATATATATATATATATATATATATATATATATATATATATATATATATATATATATATATATATATATATATATATATATATATATATATATATATATATATATATATATATATATATATATATATATATATATATATATATATATATATATATATATATATATATATATATATATATATATATATATATATATATATATATATATATATATATATATATATATATATATATATATATATATATATATATATATATATATATATATATATATATATATATATATATATATATATATATATATATATATATATATATATATATATATATATATATATATATATATATATATATATATATATATATATATATATATATATATATATATATATATATATATATATATATATATATATATATATATATATATATATATATATATATATATATATATATATATATATATATATATATATATATATATATATATATATATATATATATATATATATATATATATATATATATATATATATATATATATATATATATATATATATATATATATATATATATATATATATATATATATATATATATATATATATATATATATATATATATATATATATATATATATATATATATATATATATATATATATATATATATATATATATATATATATATATATATATATATATATATATATATATATATATATATATATATATATATATATATATATATATATATATATATATATATATATATATATATATATATATATATATATAATATAGAGAGAGAGAGACAGAGATAGAGAGTCTCCATGCTTAAAGCTGTAATGATGGTTATTATTGAGTTCTGAGTATGCCAAGTAAAGTGACAATGTATTGGTATATATTGCCATTGCCTTACTTTAGGCTCATTATCTGGAGTGCTCTCTCTCTCTCTCTCTCTCTCTCTCTCTCTCTCTCTCTCTCTCTCTCTCTCTCTATATCATCTCATATCTATATATCATATCATCTCTACTCTCTACTCATATCTCTATATATATATCTATATATATATATATATATATATATATATATATATATATATATATATATATATATATATATATATATATATATATATATATATATCTCTCTCTCTCACAAATACACACGCACACACACACACACACACACGTATGCACACACACACACACACGCGCGCGCGCGCACTTGTGTCCATGATTTATTTTGCGTCTGGTTTTTTTTTTTCTGTTATGTTAATTTCTATTTTTATAAATCTATATAATCAGGTCTTTACTGTAATTTTTACATATGTTTATGTAAATATGAGTTGATATATGAATATCATGGAACAGTATTTAGAGATAGGTGTTTCATGAAGAAATATCAGCTTTAATTTAAAACTACTAAAATTAACCTTAAACATTGCACTCCTGAATCTTAATGCGTTTGATATAGTAGCTTCGAAAGTCATGATGATATTAGTAATTGTAATTTTCAGGATTTAATGTATTTCAGCATTCATTTTCTAGTTTTGCTGCTACTCACTGTACTTTTTTTTTAATAGGCAAATAGGTTTCGTCATTTTTTAATTACACATTTTGTTTCGACTTAGGTGTTTGTCTCTTACAAGCATTTTATTGCTAAAAAGATTGTATTTTGAAATAAACCCCAAGTTTTAATATTAAAGCAGCCAACATAAATCCCATCCCTGTAACCATCCTGGAGGATTTTTTTTAATACATCCATTGTAGTCAGAGCAGGCATAATATCCCTCAATCTTATTTTAGTTATAAACCTCATTTTGTCGTCATAAACAAATTGGCATAAACATAATCTCTGAATGCATACTAAAATAATTGTATTAATAATTCCAATGCCGCAAGAACACATGACCTAGAAATAAAATATAAAAGCCATTTCAAAGAAACATTAAATTTTTTGAATTTGATTAACTCCGACTTAACAAAAACATATATATATGATATATATATATATATATATATAGTATATATATATATATATATATATATATATATATATATATATATATATATATATATATATATATATATATATATATATATATATATATATATATATATATATATATATATATATATATATATATATATATATATATATATATATATATATATATATATATATATATATATATATATATATATATATATATATATATATATATATATCTCATCAGCGCAGACTATACATGGGTATATAGATAGCCGATATAGGACGGATACTTTTTATATCATATATATATAGAGTATCCTTTTTTTGGTACCTATATATACTCATATATGACATATATATAGTATCTGATATATCCAGATCATATACTATAGCACGAGGGTCTGCCCCCTCTTTTTATGTCTCTATACTTTATTTATATTTCCATGCTATAATTCCCTAACCACATTGCCTTATATGATGAATTCCCTCGCCTAATTTTTACCCTCTGAGCAGGGCTTGAAAGTCCCATTCGTCATCACATGTGCCCAGGCTTAAAACTAACACAAAAGCAAAGTAATGTGTGCTGCAGGAGCAACTGAACTTTATATCCTTATTTGCATAAAATGAGGAAGGGAACATCTGTTTTCTAGTTCCTTTCATCAGATTCTTATTAAAGAACGCTGCCCCTCTCTCTCCTCTCTCCTCGTCTCTCTCCCCCCTCTCCCTCTCTCCTCTCCTCTTTCTCCTTTCCTTCCCCTCTTCCTCTCGTAATATATGCACACACGAAAACACGCATGCAGGCACGTACCCCCAGATGCTGTTCTCTCTAAAAGTTTCCCTTCAGAGAATATTAATGAAAACTATATTATTAGACTCTATGACACGATTAATGCTCTCTCTCTCTCTCTCTCTCTCTCTCTCTCTCTCTCTCTCTCTCTCTCTCTCTCTCCTCTCTCTCTCTCTCTCTCTCTCTCTCTCTCGTTACTGTTATATATATATATATATATATATATATATATATATATATATATATATATATATATATATATATATATATATATATATATATATATATATATATATATATATATATATATATATATTTATATATATATATATATATATATATATATATATATATGAATCATATATATTTTACCCCTACCTGGACTATATATATATATATATATATATATATATATATATATATATATATATATATATATATATATATATATATATATATATATATATATATATATATATATATATATATATATATATATATAATCAAATAAGCACATTACCATATGTAAAAACATGAACAATTTTTACCCCAACCGAGACTTGAACCTTGGACACGTAATTACTGTGCTAAGCCGCTACCAACTACATCACAGAAGGTCTTAAAAGGGAAACAAACCTTACAGCCACATCTGCTATACTAGGTATGAACACATTCTATCTGAATGCCACTCTGTTCATATTACTGTTTCAACCAACCTCACTCGTGGCTTCGTTTTCACATTTAATTCAAATAACAATCTCATTTGGAACCAACAATGATCAAATAAGCTCATTACAATATGTGAAAACATGTACATTTTTTACCCCGACCTGGACTTTAACCTAGGACACATAGTTACTGTTCATAGACACTACCAACTCACCACAGAAGGTCTTAATAGGGAAACAAACCTTACAGCTATATTTCCTATACTAGGAATTAGCGCATTCTCTCTGAATACATATATTGACTAACTATTGAATTATTCATTAATGAAAAATGCTTTATTATCATCTGACATATCCCAGAGAACTCAGAAAGATCATAGAAACTAAAAATGAAAAGATAAACCATTTGTAGTTAATTCAAATTCATCAATTTTACACTGTGTGTGAGTATATCACAGGTGGGTTCGGACTCGGGTCATTTGGTATGGCAGACATATTTCCTATATTCTAAATGAAAAAGAGTCAGTGACATGGATATTTATACCAATTTAAATGAGGGTTTATGATTTTAGTTTGATATTTAGGCGTGTATGTGACTGAGCTCTATGTTTATGTATATAAGTAAGAAAGTACTTGGTTAGTTGGATGTTGAAAAGATGTGTAAAAGGCATACTATTTGGATACTAAACGCTGAGCACTAAGACAGACGTTATCTGATTAACTAACTGGCTTGCATGCAAGCGAATGGGTATCCTTCAGATTGCCAGATAAGCAAATACATAAGTAAAACTATTGAAGTAAACAATTATTCAGTTTAGATGTGATTACCTAATTGTGATGACCTAATTGTGTTTACGGGAAAGAGCCCAAAGCTCTTATCTTCCCGTCTCCTGATCGGTTCCATTTTATACTTAGTGATACTTATCATACCTGTCCTTAAAACTATGGATTGAGATAGCATTAACTACCTCCTCGCTTAGCCAATTCCAATTATCAACTACTCTTACACTGAAAAAGTATTTCCTTACATCCTGCAAAGAAGTTTTCTTACGAAGCTTCAAACTATGACCTCTAGTTCTAGAGCCAGCCATATCAAAATATCGATCCCTATCCACTCTATCATAACCATGAAGGAATTTAAAGACTGTCACCATATCCCCCCTCACTCTTCTAGCTTCGAGTGATGGTAACTCTAATTCCCTCAGCCTCTCATCATAACTGAGATTGCGTATTTCTGGCACCAGTTTCGTGGCATGTCTTTGAACTTTTTCAAGCTTAGCTATGTGCTTTTTCAAGTGCGGATTCCAAAAGGGGGCTGCATATTCGAGTTTTGGCCTCACATAGGTTACATAAATATTTCTGAGCATTTCCTTGTCCATGTGCCTGAAGGCTACCCTTACATTTGATAAGAATGCATATGCTGCCCTTACTATGCCATTTATATGTATTTCTGGAGACAAATCTGCCAGTATGTTTACTCCTAGATCTCTCTCATTTTCTGTCTCTTGAAGTTGTACTCCAGCCACCGAGTAGTCAAGCTTGGGCCTTCTTGCACTTGTACCCATTCTCATTACCTTACATTTTGAAGTATTGAATTTCATTAGCCACTTTTCTGACCACTCATGCAGATTATTTAGATCCTCCTGAAGTTCTCTACCATTGTTCTCGTTTTTTACTTTCTTCACAATCTTTGCATCATCTGCAAACATATTCATGAATGAATTTACAGACTCTGGTAGGTCATTTACATATACAAGGAACAAAAGTGGCCCTAAAACTGAACCCTGTGGAACTCCACTACTAACTCTTCTCCATTCAGACACTGAGTGTCTTACTCTAACCCTCTGTTCCCTTCCTTCTAAGTAAGTTTTTATCCATTCCAAAACATTTCCACCTATTCTAGCCATTGATTGCAGCTTCCTAATAAGTCTCCCATGTGGAACAGTGTCAAACGCTTTCTGGAAGTCTAGGAATATGCAATCTGCCCAGCCCTCTCTTTCCTGTAAGATTTGGCTTACCTCATCATAAAATTCTAATAAGTTTGTTACTGTTGATCTACCTTCTCTGAAGCCATGTTGCCTCACTGACAAAAAGTTGAAGGATTCCAAGTGAAGAGAGATATGTTTCCTTAATAGTTTCTCCAAAACTTTGCAAACTATGCTGGTCAAGGAAACTGGTCTATAGTTCAGAGCCGTATCCCTCCTTCCCTTTTTGAAGATAGGTATCACATTTACTTGTTTCCAGCATCTTGGAATCTCCCCCGACTCCTTAAATATGATACTTAGTGCCACTGATATTGTGTTTGCGCATTTTTAAGCACTTTAGTAGCTTGGTTGGTTGGCAAAATATATTCAGGCAAATAGGTAGATGAACATGCATGTAATCAAAGTAATTATGGACGTCGTATAAGTTCCGCGCGCTAACCGATTGCGCCACTGGGACCTAGCTAGGTAGCTAGCGGTATCAGTAAAGTGGGAAACTATTAAGTAAATATGTAGGTAAACAAGTAAATATGCAAGTATAGCAGTAAACAAGTTTAAAGGCTATTAATTAGGTAGATAGGGATAAGAGGAAATAGTTTGGTAAATAAGGCAATAGGTACATAGATAAGTATGTAAGTGAGCAAAAAGTAATTAGGTATGTTGAACCATAAATAACTAGGAATTGAGTATGTAGGTAACTTAGTGTATATGCAACACAGATATACGTAAAAATGTAGGTAAATACGTAGGAAGGGAAACAGAGTAAACAAAAAGAAAAAAAATATCCAAATCGTTACAGAGGAATATAAGCATATTATCATGATTATAAGCCAGCCTATAGGCGAATGAGTATGAATTGCTTATTATATGAAACCATTGTTAATTTAAGTGGGTATTAACTTTAATTAGGCAAAAATTTCAAGAGCCACACAGCCTGCTCTATCAAAGTAAAGAACAAAATAATGAGAATAAAATGCATAAAAGTATTACAAATAAAATGTATAAATGTCAGTAGAATATATAAAATAACACCGAGTACAAATTTAATACAAGTTTAGGAAACGTGTTAAGAATACTGTAGAAATTATCCATACAAAAGAAAATAGCGATATAGAGACATCAATTAGAACAACATTACTCGAGATAAACTCGTCTGTACAGTATCTTTCTTTATGCATGTTTCTTTTCATCTTTTAAGCGGGTCGACGTTTCTGACAGCCCGCCTTCATATAGTCAAGTCATACACGTCATGCTCTAACAGATGTTTTCCCATAGACCTTCACTTAGCAGCAGTATATAACACAATCGTTAAATACAATTATGCAGCCGATAAGTGAAAGAACGTTGCAAAACTATTGAACAATGGAGAACAACCTAACGTGTTATTCATTATCGGCAGAATAAATTACTAGAATACACGTCACATACCTGAGAAAACTCGAATATTAAACAATATTATCAAAATACAGTCACCAAGACAGCAAACGCATGTGAGCCTAAAAATACGGGAATAATTAATAAGAGGAGACTAACATATTCCTATGCATTTGAAGCATTTATATAGGCCTCTTGGAGGTTCGTATTTGGTTTTGCTAAATGTTTCAAGGATGAATATCATATCTAACAATAAGCAGTGGACTAGCAGTGCCAAGTTGGGTTGGCTTGCTTCTCAGCGCTGAATTGAAAGGACGAAATTATTTCCTGAACTGCATTGGCTGTTAAACTGAAGATGCGCATGTACATACAACAAAGCAAAGTGTAATTTGAAAATAAATAATTTTGGTGTAGTCACTAATACATTGTGATAAGAATCATGAACTTCCAAGATATGTCATCACTACAATAGCTAAAATAAAAAAGAAAATGTACGGGTTGAAAAATTCATTCAGCAAGTAAAGTAGGACGCCTTTTCTTTTGAAGACTGCTTAACTGTTATGTAAATACGTCACTAAATGAGAAGTTATAATTGTAGAATACGAACTGGGAAAAATGCAAAGTACTAAATATTAATTTCGTAATACGTGTTTCAGAAAATATTCGACTGACTTATAGCATGATAATTACATATGGGAAGAAGATAAAAAAATTATAAATATATATATATATATATATATATATATATATATATATATATATATATATATATATATATATATATATATATATATATATATATATATATATATATATATATATATAATTTCCCAAGTAGATATACAAAGAGAATAAAAAATTTGTAAAGCATTTTCAAAATAAAATGTGACATGGTAATATAACTTGCGAAAAGCTAAAGAGTATTAAATATGCATGAGAAGGTCTAACTTGTCAAACACAATCAATTATCTGAGAGAGAGAAATGAATACGAATTCTATTTCTAATAACACCCTCATCCCACCTCCCAAGTGGCATTGAGTGTCGTTGACCTCCCCAAGATATTGCCTTTGCTGCCGTTTTATAAAAGAACTACTTGAAGCCAAACCGATAAGAAAAAAATATATGCATAGTGGCTGCAAACTTTGTGATGCATCAGATATGGATGTTACGGACATAGTAGGTTTCTAACAAAGAGGTGCAAAGAGCTTTATTACATCTGAGTGGTTTTACATGTCGTAAAATTATGATTACTGTAAACACCCAAATGCTGTCGTCCAATATGAGATATATTTCTTTATTTTGTCACCTAAAGTAAGATTCCAAAAATTATATATTCTCCATTCTGACGGTCCCATTGTGTAAAAGAAGGCCTTTAGCACGTTGGGTCACTTAAATTTTTATATAAATTATGATGAGATGTGCATAGTGCACTCATTCCAACTCAAACTTGAGCGTCCTGTACCTCCCACAGCTCATTATCGCTTTTTGTTTTATTTTGAAATTTCAACTCCCTTCACCTTAGCCCTTCGTACGCCATGAGGGGTCAAAATGACCCCACGGAATTTCTTAAATGTTGCCAATTTGCTAATTATTGACTTACGATTGCTTCCTTCCCTGACTGTTTATCATCGTCTACTTTACAGGTACAAAACGTTTTGTGACGTAGAAATGTCTAGTTTGAGAATTACAAAGCCGCAAACTTCAATGGGGTCGCTGTAGACCCCATCTGGCAATCCGTGTTACTTGGATTTTTTTTCCACAAAAGTTCATATATTCAATAATAAATTCTAGTCTAGAGTACTATAACTGCTAGAATATCCAACTTATCATGTTTTGAAAAATATTCATAGATAGAATGATATAAATTCAATCTGTAGGTAGTTTCAACACTTAGATATAAAGATATGAAAGTTTTTGCGTAAATTGATAAGATATGGATTAAAGCAAATAAAAAAAATGGGAAAAGTAAATATAATTTGTTGGTTGACTCCATGCCTTATGCAAAAATAACATATGCAAGTAACAAAATAGTTTAGACTTTACTGATATTCCGAGTCACAAAATTTCACCTGGTTTACGAAGGGTTGAGCAAGGAATAGAAATACAACTCCATTTTCTCCTGTATGTCAAAGAAATTTACTAATTAGAGTGGAGCAGAGAGACTGGGATTTTCTCTTCATATTTTCCTGCCATAAATAATCAAATCATACAAAATATTTCTGTTAGGAAAGAGGACCGTCCTGACATTTGCTTTGACTCTGACACATCCTTCAAAAAGGAGGAATGGAGCTATATATAAGGAACTCCTTTGGTGAGACTATAATTGGTACCAAAGCTTAAAAAATTCATAAATTGCCAAGCTCTCTTTCTGTAGATGAGTGTTTATGACAGGCTTCCTGTAAAGGGTCATGTGCTTGACAAATGCCTAGTCATAAATGCCATATGTAACCAATACCATAGGCCTCGGTGCCAGAGACGGAAACAAGAATCCGCATGAAATGCTATTTGTGATCTACTATCTATAACTCATATGCACCTGCAGGGAAATAGTACTCAAAATAATTCACGCCAATGCTACCTTGCTGTCACCCAATGAAAGATCCTATGCATTCATATTACTATTGTAATTGATTAGGATAGACGTTAGCACATTACAGTGTCCACCAGCTTTCAGGCATCAAAAAGCCTGCTGAAGGTGGGGAAGATAGAACAGTAAGCAGTCCGTCTTCCATCAGCAGTCTGTTAGCTGTCAGTAAATAGCCAGATTTGAGCCTAGATATTAAGTTAAGAAGAATGTGGCTGATAGAAAAGCGAGGTGTCGAGGCGGGAAGATTTCTGTGATATAATGCGAATAAGTGTCAAGTCCATCCCTCCAAGACCATTGTTTGAGGCCTAATTAATTCAACGAATACTACAGTCATGGGCAACAATAATACAATATATGAGACTACAGGAACAAACATTGCACATGTCAAAAACACCTATAGGTAAGTCAGATTAGAATGATATCCTTTGATAATAAATGTGAAAATTACATTAAATCTATATGAATGATTGGTTAAATCTATTTGCATGTGAGGATCTGAATTCTAGATCAAAACTTAGCACGAGTGTCTACCCCTCTCTTTTTTTTTTCTCTTGCTATATTTAATTATCGTGCTTTTCCCTCCAATTCCCTTATATCCTTAATCCCCTCCCTTTTTTTCCCCTCCTATCCCATCCCATCCATCCTATATGCATGTGTTACAAACTAGATATTAAGACACTGGTAAGCAGTAAAACTTCAAAAGATAATAAAAGTACCTGATGTACCAATAGAAATTTGATCAATAATACACATCAAACATATAAGGCAGTCTTAAAAGAGTAATTTTCCATTGTTGTAAATCAAGCAGAAACCCACTATCAAGATAATTTTCGAAATAAGTGTTTATAATGTAACTATTGTCTCTAGATATTTTGTATTTAGTATTCACATATGATTATAGTGCTTGAAAGAGAATAAATTACTGATTATCTATATATTCTCTTACATAAAAAAATTGCAAAAATAGGCAGTAAAAATGCAAGACAAGTGAACAAAGAAAAAAAAACAAGAAGCAAAGCAAACTTTGTCTTAAAAACTTCCACCCACGCACTTAAAAACTGCAAGAAGATAAAACTACCTGAAAACTAGACGCTTGTAAAATTTTCCAGAATAATACTAACAAAAAATAACTGGACATTGCAAACGTATTTTTATAGTAGAGAACATGCCACGGAAGTTTTCAATTTGCAACACCGTATTGCAGTGCCCATATGTAACTGTGAATAAGACCAGGATTCATCATTTACTATAATATGACTATAATTTCCAATCTAGAACACAAAAATGGCGAGGTATAGGAAATATCACGAGGGAACTACGGTCCTTATGTAAGGGGTAATTCTTGATATGTGACAAGAATTGTCAGAGCCACATATTAAGTTTCATAAAAAGACAGATAAGGATGAAGAGATTAATATAAGATTTGTACATTGTATCTTGTAGATCATTGCAAAGGGAGGATAACAAACCATATGTTGCCGATCATCATACCTGGAAAACCTAGAAATAAATGACCCTCAGTTGTCAAAATAGAAGTGACTTAATACATATTAGTCGGAAAAAGTAGGAACAAAAAATTACCCATTAAATTAAAAGTTATAAAAAGATTAGAGTTACATAATAATATATAGGTATTTAAAATAAATAGCTGATTTTTTTTTACTCATTCAAGTCTATTAATAAGGGTATTTGCATATGTAAAATTAATGATTGTGGGGTTTTAAGATGCTAGAGTGTTTTTTAAGATTCTGTTTTACTAAGGGGACTCAAAGTACCGAGCTCGGTTAAGAGCTCACAAACAGACAGGACAGATATTTGTACTTGGACACCCCATCTATATTACCATTAGTCGGTTAAATGAAACTCAGAATTCAACTTTCTTTTAATTTTGGAAATGCAATGACATTAAAAGAATTGAATTAAATTTCTCAAATTAAATTTTATGAAATGCTGCCTCGAATCCCGGAGGAGGTGAGTATGAGTTCGTTTCCCGGCACCACGGACGTATGCCAAGACTTTGGCCTCAACTCGATGATTACCTCTGTCACACAGGCAGAGTAGAATACAGGACACTGCAATTTCAGAAACAGAAATGACACACTGTTTATAATGGGAAACTGAAAGCATGAGCACACATATAATGAGTTTCCAATGTCATTCTACTGGATGAATATATATAGGTTATTCACAGCTAACCAGAAATATTTATGCTACCATAATAGCATACAAAACATTAATTCTTTACTGGTTTTAAAGAAAATAATATATTCACAATAAATGAAGAATAAGCAAGACAAATACAGTACTGTATGTATTCCTTAAATTGTGGGCAACCACAAAAGTTGCAATGCTTATTACTGATATGCAATTAATATGGTAAAACACTCTATTTAGGATAAAGGAAGAATCTACGAGATAAATACAGTATTCATTCACTTTTAGTTATCAAGAACTTTGCAATGAAAAAAAAGGGTGCAAAACCACCTTTTGAGGTATTTGCAACTTATAACTCAAAACACTTTATCCCCAACATATGAAGAATTAGCAAGATAAATACGGTATGCATTCATTAAATTGTGGTTAACAAGAAATATTTGCATAGCCAGCTGGGAAAAATTACCTTTTGAATATTTGCAATTTTGTTTTTTTGGCAAATAGCTTTATTGACGAGTTTTTGAAGTAAACACTTTATTTACGATGATAGAAAGGGGTGAAATGAAATTAGAATTTATTAGGAAGAGAGATAGATTTTTACGGGCTCATAACCAGTCTTCAGAGGATGAGATTTTCGTTTATCACATTCAGTGAAAAGAAACTTCTCAGCAATATATATATCAGCTGTAATTTACAGGTTAAGGAATTAACTTTGGCATGTGAGATTCCAGTGTGGTAATCTACAAAATTTCGTGTGACTGGGAATGGAATCTGAGAATAGAAATCCATAAGATTTATCCAGTAAGGAATGTAACTAATTCTCGAAAATAAACCAATTTGCTTGACCCACGAGCTTTACCATACACTATCCCTCACCTTGTTGTGCTAGATGAATTCCTTGTTGTGCTAGATGAATTCCTGTGAAGATGCCACGTAATTGGATTTTAAATAAACTTAGACTACCCAGGCGAGATGTTGCCTCTGGGCAGTCTCGGCGCCAAAAAAAAAGCGTCTCCTTGTGCCTCGTGACGTCATCTGTAGGAGACATTCCTAGAGCAGTAATTGGCTCTGATATCATTTTAAGGACTATTTTAGTGGTGGTCCCTGGCAGGCAATTATAGCAGAGATGCAAGGGAGAGACAGTATTTTTAGGTGCAACAAGTGGAAGCAAATAAAATAAAACGAGAATAATAATGAAAAGTTAGGTTACTGGTTATTTTTTCTTAATTTTCTTGGCTCGTTGCAGACAGAAAAATAGGAGCAGCCTTTATATTGGGGCTATACTTCTACACGTACAAGAAGAGTAAATAAGCTATTTAAAATTAGCTATAAGCAAAAATACAAATTGCAAATAATCATAATCTGTGAAAGTCAAGAAGTGGGAATTAATTTTTTTAGTTAGAAAATAACAGTTATGTTACTAATTTATTTGTTAAGGCATCTAACAGCCTCTGTTGACATTGAGCGAAACACTCTGTCACAAAGGCCCTTTCTAGAGAATATTGATTTAGCAAAATTCTACTACAGAAGGCGAAAAAAGAACAGAGGAAGTTACGGTGACTTCAGTGTTATTATGAGGGATGAGATATCCTTCTCATGGAAAAGAACAAATGAACAATAAGAATGGGATCCACCACTGGAACATATCATACTATTAGTAAAAGTAAACAAGTCTTGTAAACAAAACATTAAATGACATGCAAAACATAAAAGAAATGTGATCAAATTCAAGTTTCAAGAAAATTAAATCACAATTAGATATCAGTGAATATCAATATTTAAGTTTATGAATGCTTCACATGCAAGAAGGCAATAATATAATATACAAAATAAAATACAGTATACGCAAATTAAACATTTGAACCACGTCGTCATTAACATTGGCGACTGGATTTAAAACATTCAGCTATTCAGCCCTAAACTAAAATGTTTCTGCCAAGTTCTGGCTTTCAAAGTCCCACAAAGGGAAATATAAAACTACGATCAAAAAATAATTCTTCATCTTTTTCGTTTTCCATTAGGAATAACGTTTGTACGCTAAAGTAAACAAGTACAGTACAGTATTAAAGACATAAAAGATAAACATAAAAATAAACAACACATTAGAGAAGTAATCTTTACTGACTAGCCAAATTTAGGCTAACAGCACCAGCTTCCTCATTTGAGGGTAACGACCGTCGACTTAGTAGATCAGCAAGGTCATTGTCCTTGCCATGAACATGTTGGGCAGTGAATTTGAAAAGATTCAGGTAAAGTGCCCACCTTTTCAGACGAGGATTTAGCTTGTCTGCAGTCTGTAAATATAGGAGAGGTCGGTGGTCGGTTCTCAGTGTAAAATGTTGGCCATACAGATGGACTTCAAATTTCTTTATGGCCCAATATGCAGCTAGAGCTTCCTTCTCCACGGTGGAGTAATTTCGCTCTGCAGGGCGAAGCCTGCGGCTTGCATATCGCACTGGAGCTACTTCTGCTGAGTTGTCTGATCGGGCTTGCAAGAGCACGGCACCCAGGCCTTCGTCTGAGGCGTCGGTCTGCAAGATAAATGGAAAATCAGGGTTTACCAGTTGTAATACTGGCTCACCTGCCAATGCTTCTCGGAGCTTGAAAAATGCTCTCTCCGCTTCTCGTCCATTTGACAGGGGAGGATTTACTTTACTTCGAGGAGGTCAGTTGCTGCAAAGGGGCAGCGATAGTATTAAAGTGTGGAATGAACCGTTGGTAGTAGCCGACACTACCCAGGAATGATCTCAGTTGAGTGACAGTGACAGGTTTCTCCATATCCTTAATAGCTTGTACCCTGTCATGTATAGGGGACATAACTCCTTCTCCAACCACGTGGCCGAGATACTGCAATTGTGTGAAACCAATCTCACATTTGGAAGGCTTTAAATGAAGTCCATGCTGGTTCAGACGAGTGAGAACTCTGCGGAGAGTCTCGAGGTGCGATGACCAATCCTGAGAATGCACCAGGATGTCGTCTATAAAGCATGAAACATTGTCGAGATCCTGTAGTACTATCCTCATGAGTCTGCTGAAGCAGCCAGGGGCATTTACCATACCAAAAGGCATGACCCTGAACTGGTATAGACCATATCTTGTGGAAAAAGCTGTAAGAGGCTTGGTAGTCTCGCTCAACGGGACTTGCCAAAATCCACTGGCCAGATCCAACTTGGACAGGTAACGGGCTTGAGAAAGCAACGAGAAAATATGCTCGGCGTCAGCAATGGGCTCTCCATCAAAGATGGTACGGGAGTTAAGCTTACGACAGTCAAGGCAGAACCTGTGACTGCCATCTCGCTTACGCACTGCCAGTAACGGTGAACACCAAGGCAAAATGCTCTTTTCAACTATTCCGAGGTGGACCCAAGTGTCAAGATCTTCCTTCAGCCGTAAGGACAGCTGGTGGGGAAGACCATAGGAATGCCGAAATGGCTCTGGGTCAGTCAATCTGACATGATGCTCAAGGGTAGTGGTAATGCCTGGGAGGTCGTTGAAGACGTTCTCATAGTCCTCTAATAGCTTGTTCAGCTGTTCCCGTTGACTCGGTTGCAGTCTGGAGTTAATAATACAATTACTCACACTTTCTTTTCGGTGTGTGGGAATGGCAGGATCCTTACCATCATCAAAAGCTAAGCTTATGTCTTCAATTGCAAGGGCGGTGGCTGCGGCCAGAGGGGCTTCTTCAGAAAAACTCCACTCCCGTAAGTCTGTCTCCACTGCAAGGGTGGAGTATTCCAATATAGGAAGTAAGGGGTGGCTATAATGGAGCACCTGTGTTGCTGCAGCCTCGGAGGTTCTGTTGATGCTTGAGGCATCTATAGGGGTTGCTGGGAGCGCCAGCGCAGGATCCCTGTGGGCCTCCGGGTCCTCACAATAAAGCTTCAGCTGGTTAATGTGGTATTTCCGGTTAATGCCATCAACATTTAGCACATAATTGTCAGGGGTCACCCGGTGTACCACAGTGTACGGTCCTTTCCAGCGTAGCATTAGCTTGCGGGTATCTGTTGGAAGAAGTAACAGAGCTCGATCTCCGGGTGTCAGGGCACGACGCCGCGCACGCTTGTCAAAGAGGAGCTTGGCAGTCTGCTGGTGACCCTTAATGGCTAATTGTGCAGTTTTCCATGCCTTTTTGAGGTGAGACGAAAACTTCAAAATATACTCATGAACGTCCCTATCGTCATCTTCGATGGTAGGTGAATCCCAACATTCTGCCAAGAATTCTACTGGGCCTCTGACCTTATGACCATAAATCATCTCGAAAGGCGAGTATCCAGTAGTGTCGTGGGGCGTGTCTCTGAAGGAGAAAAGTGCAGCAGGGACGTACTTGTCCCACTGCCTAGGCATATCTATCACTAGCTTGCGCAAGCATCGCTTCAATGTCCCGTTATAGCGTTCGCATGCTCCATTTGATTGGGCATGATAGACACTCGTACGAATGTGCTTGATTTCTAAAGGGTTACAGAAAGCCTCAAAGTGCCTACTTGTAAACTGGCTTCCATTGTCAGAAGTGACCTGCTCAGGAAAGCCAACCCTGGAGCACATTTCAAATAGGGCATGAGCGACTGCTTCAGTTGTGATAGAAGACAGTGGCACTGCATCTGGGTACCTTGTTGCCAGGTCAGCATATACCAGGAGGAATTGTTTCCCCGTGGACAAAGTTGGATTAATAGGACCTAGTATGTCAACAGCGACATTGGAAATTGGCTCCATTGAGAGCTTAGTTATCCCCATGGGAACTTTCGGTACTGGTGCCGTTGAGGTGGATTGACAGACAGGGCAGGAACCTACATATCTGTCTACCTCGGTGTACATGTTTGGCCATGCAAAAGCCTTCTGAAGGACATGCCGAGTTTTTGCTTTGCCTCTGTGTCCACTCAGAGGTAAATGGTGTGCCACATACATAGCCTGGCGGCGCAACGAAGCGGGCACCACCAACTGTTTAAAGGTGTGGCCACCTTTAGTCACATGCCTACGAAGTACTCCATCTTCAAGGGCGTAAGTGATCTTGCCTCCTCCTCTCACTGTGAAGGTCCTTCCCTCGGTGGCCTGCTGCATCCAGCGCTTGAGGCTGGGGCAGTCTTGCTGCAATTTGGCAAAGTCTGGACGGGACTTCAATGGCTCTAGAGGTGCATCATCTGGTAAAGGAGGGGGAAACTCTCCGTGTTCCACATTACGTTTACTAACTGCGGCAGACTCAACGGAGTCAGTCGGAGAATCATCCAAATTCTTGGCATCGAGGCCAGGAGTTGCTGCTGAAATGGCTTTATGTGACTTCCCCCGAGGGAAGTTATAACGAGAAATGTCCTTATGGTAAAGGTCGGCCTGGAAAGTAGGAACTAGGTTCAGTGCACGACCCATCAAGACAGGGTACATAAGCCCAATCATTGCCACAGCTGGGGCTTTTCCCTTGTAGTATTTGCAATCCAGGTTAATGACACGGCAGCGTCGTATTTGGGGTGTTCCTTCAGCAACCCGCACATGAACGACTTTGCTGGTAAAATCTTCATCCCTGACAATTCTCTCGTCAACAAGTATGCCATTGGCCCCTGTGTCAAGGGCTATCTCAGCTTCCACACCATTTATGGTTTCTAGGCATTTTGGGATCATTTCCAGATCATCATGTTCGATGAATTCCACATTGGCAAGTTTGTGTGGTGGTTCCTTGGCGTTATCCTCATTGGCCCTTTCTGGCCCTGTTTCCACAACATGGGCTGAGTGAGTGGCCAGATGGCTATGTGGGCCGCCGCTGTGTGAGGGAGCGTGGTGGCTCTTAGAGTTTGGCTGAAAACCCTGGGAAGGTGGAGCAGAGTAATGGCCTTTGCCTCTTAACTGCTGAGGCTTAGGTCTTACCGGGTCATCCTTCTTGAGTGTGGGTGCATGGCCGTAATAAGACTTATGAGTGTGAGGAGGAGGAGCTGGACGATTGAAGTTCTGCGAGGGGCTCTTGTGCTTCCCGTTCCTGTAATCTCTATTTCCGGATAAAGGGCTACTGTCTGGGATTTCCGCTCGAAGCCGAGCAAGCACAAGCTCATGTTTATGTTGTGCTTGTGCCTCCTTACGTTGTGCTTGTGCCTCCTTACGTTGTGCTTGTGCCTCATCACGTGCTCTCTTCTCCAGCTTATCTCGGCGTTCAACCATCTTCTCATGAGCCCATTCGAAGAGCTTCTGTCTGGGGGAAAAACCATATCTCTCACCCCTAGCAATCAGCATGTGTAGGTAACGCTCCTCATCGAATGTTTTGATGGTTTCCATGTTTGTTTCCTAAACAGTCAATAACGAAGTGCCAAATCAGCCACAAAAAAAACAAATCTCTACAATACAGTAGTAGAAAAAAATGAAAGAACCACACAACACCAAGGAGAGAAAAAAAAAGATTCAACACCACAGTTCAAACTTAAACATAAAAGTGATCTCAAAACCTCACCATAAAAGTGACTCAAAATACAATCAAGTGCAACAGCAGCAAAATGTTGCAAAACAGTGTATGAAACACTGGTAATACAGAATGGCAGTCGTGCCTGCTTAACAGCAATACGTGGCAGTACCTGCGGTTATTGTGCAAATGAAAGGAATGAGCAACACAATCAAGTGCAACAGCAACAATATGTTGCAAAACAGTGCATGAAACACTGGTAATACAGAATGGCAGTCGTGCCTGCTTAACAGCAATACATGGCAGTACCTGCGGTTATTGTGCAAATGAAAGGAATGAGCAACACAATCAAGTGCAACAGCAGCAATATGTTGCAAAACAGTGCATGAAACACTGGTAATACAGAATGGCAGTCGTGCCTGCTTAACAGCAATACATGGCAGTACCTGCAGTTATGGTGCAAATGAAAGGAATGAGTAACAACGAATTTTACCGACTAGCACCCAGTGCCTGAGAGTACAAACAAGTACAGTATCGCGGTCGTGCCTGCGTATGAGCGTGTATATGGCAGTACCCACAAATAAAATGTCGTAAGTAATACGAACAAGTACTGTATCGCGGTCGTGCCTGCGTATGAGCGCGTATATGGCAGTACCCACAAATAAAATGTCGTAAGTAATACGAACAAGTACAGTATCGCGGTCGTGCCTGCGTATGAGCGCGTATATGGCAGTACCCACAAATAAAATGTCGTAAGTAAAATTCTGGAGTGTTACCAAAAGGGCACAGATCCTATGCAAAATACACCAACGATAAGCTGACAGCTTACTAGGCAGCCCGATTACACATTTCTACTAGTAATGAGAAAATTTATTTTCAAGTGACAACTCGGACACATGAAAGGCTTAGCCTAGGCTCGTTAAATGACACCAAAGTTTTTCTTCCAATCTATGAGCAGTCAATGCTTGAATATAAAACACAATTATAAGCAAAAATACTTAATATGCTTTCTCCCAATTCCTAAATCCCAAGGAAATATAAACAATTCCTAACAAGTATCACCCTTTAACGGATATATAAAACACGAATGCTTTAAAACTCAATCTTATCACGCAAATAAATGAAATTTTATATAACACGTCTTCTCGTCATGCAAAATTTCTAAAGTCTGTTACCACATAATCTCATGTAGATTTCCTGAAATATTGTTTACCACATGGGAAACAAGAAAATATTAGTTACCATAATCAATATTGAAAATAAAGAAAAATTATTTTATCCGCAACGTCTCTAGCGCGAAAATTTTCGTGTGCAGCCTAAGATTCATTCATTTCAATAATCGAGCCAATGGTAATCGGGTTTCATGTGCAATCTTAAAAAGCAAAATAAAAATAAATTTATAAAATCAGTCTGTCTGTTCGGGTCCCTGTTCGGGCGCCAAACTTGTGGGGTTTTAAGATGCTAGAGTGTTTTTTAAGATTCTGTTTTACTAAGGGGACTCAAAGTACCGAGCTCGGTTAAGAGCTCACAAACAGACAGGACTGATATTTGTACTTGAACACCCCATCTATATTACCATTAGTCGGTTAAATGAAACTCAGAATTCAACTTTCTTTTAATTTTGGAAATGCAATGACATTAAAAGAATTGAATTAAATTTCTCAAATTAAATTTTATGAAATGCTGCCTCAAATCCCGGAGGAGGTGAGTATGAGTTCGTTTCCCGGCACCACGGACGTATGCCAAGACTTTGGCCTCAACTCGATGATTACCTCTGTCACACAGGCAGAGTAGAATACAGGACACTGCAATTTCAGAAACAGAAATGACACACTGTTTATAATGGGAAACTGAAAGCATGAGCACACATATAATGAGTCTCCAATGTCATTCTACTGGATGAATATATATAGGTTATTCACAGCTAACCAGAAATATTTATGCTACCATAATAGCATACAAAACATTAATTCTTTACTGGTTTTAAAGAAAATAATATATTCACAATAAATGAAGAATAAGCAAGACAAATACAGTACTGTATGTATTCCTTAAATTGTGGGCAACCACAAAAGTTGCAATGCTTATTACTGATATGCAATTAATATGGTAAAACACTCTATTTAGGATAAAGGAAGAATCTACGAGATAAATACAGTATTCATTCACTTTTAGTTATCAAGAACTTTGCAATGAAAAAAAGGGTGCAAAACCACCTTTTGAGGTATTTGCAACTTATAACTCAAAACACTTTATCCCCAACATATGAAGAATTAGCAAGATAAATACGGTATGCATTCATTAAATTGTGGTTAACAAGAAATATTTGCATAGCCAACTGGGAAAAATTACCTTTTGAATATTTGCAATTTTGTTTTTTTGGCAAATAGCTTTATTGACGAGTTTTTGAAGTAAACACTTTATTTACGATGATAGAAAGGGGTGAAATGAAATTAGAATTTATTAGGAAGAGAGATAGATTTTTACGGGCTCATAACCAGTCTTCAGAGGATGAGATTTTCGTTTATCACATTCAGTGAAAAGAAACTTCTCAGCAATATATATATCAGCTGTAATTTACAGGTTAAGGAATTAACTTTGGCATGTGAGATTCCAGTGTGGTAATCTACAAAATTTCGTGTGACTGGGAATGGAATCTGAGAATAGAAATC
>JAXCGZ010013800.1:12500-17500 GCA_037179515.1 Halocaridina rubra | reverse complement strand
AGTTGATTTTATAGATGTTAAACCTCTCCAGCAAATATTCTGTGGAAATTTTCAATATATAATCTTGAATGCTGCTGTTATTATAGCTTACACCATAATTACACAGTTTAGATATGATATCTTCTTTTATTAACAAGGATGCTTCTTTTTTTAATAACAATACAAATTTAATAGTAATTTTCTTAATGGGATATAAGTTCTACTTTATCATGCAGGAATTTATAAGGAAATTTGTTTCTTATAATCACTCTTCATAATAAGTCAATCTGTAAATAATTATTGAGGTAAATTACTAAAAAAAAGACAAGAAATATATAATATTTAAATGATAAATTCATTATTAAAAAGTACATAAATACAGAGATATGTAAATAATAATTTAGAAAAAATATGTTAAATAAATGATAAAACGAGGCTACACCTCTTTTTATCACTCTCATATATACCTCAACATCTGCCCCTCGTAAGCTAAGCAGCTTATGATCTTGCGTAGATTATTAAGTTGAATTATGGTCGCACCTCTTAGAGCTTATTACCCCTTAAAGGTGCTGGATCAGAGGGGTGCTGGAGCTCCCCTCTATCTTCGTTTTACTAGTTTTCAAAGATAGGGAGAGAAGGAAGGCGGGGGGAATCGCTAAAATTTTTTAATAGCAATATATATTTATTTCTAGTGGCAAAGCCAAAGAGCAGGTGCATATGCCGCTAATCTCGTGACCGAGATTATGGTGCGCCCACAGTCCTAGATTCCTTGTCGTACTTTGGTATTATGTATTAAAATGTCTCTCTCTCTCTCTCTCTCCTCTCTCTCTCTCTCCTCTCTCTCTCTCTCTCTCTCTCTCTCTCTCTCTCTCTCTCTCTCTCTCTCTCGATAAATCTCGCTGGAAGAGTAGTAAATCTTTCAGGTGCATTGCAGTGTACCTAAGGGTAATTATTGCTCAATAAAAAATAAAGCAGTTCTGAATACAGTCATAAGCGCATAACTTAATGCATTTCATAAAGTGTAAAATTAACTCTAAAGTGTTGTATGATTGAATATCGAAAGTGATAGAGGATACAAAAATCATCAAAGACACTAACGACTTTTAACTGACAATGCATCACACTAGGCTATCTTACAAATTTAGTACGCAAACATATGCACAATACTGAACGCACTTTTTGTTTTTATGAGTGTGACACCGGAACAGGAAAAGAGTGCCCTAATCAATAAAGGCCAGGGCACAAGAAAACACCAAGACACAGGAAAAGAAAAAGGCTAAGGACAAGGCAGAGTTGAGGTAATATCACACAAAGGAATATGACAGACAAAAAAAAACAGTCAAAGTACAAAGGACCCAGAGATATGGATGACTAGGCCCTGAGATGTCGATAGATCCACTTTTTGAAAGATGATAGGGCATAAGAATTAGGAAAGATAGAAGTAGGAAGAGAGATCCAGAGTCTGGAGGTAGATGCTAACAAGCAGTCGCTGCACCAACCAATCCGCGAGCTACAAATCTCCACACAGTACCTGTGAGATGAGGCCTCTTGGCGAGTGTTACGTGGCCTCGGCAGTGGGGGAGGGATTCAACCCGCCAACTCATCAGAACAGCGATGGAAGTAGTAGCGATAGAAAACACAAAGGGAAGATACTTTATGGCGAAGAGAGAGAAAATCCAGATTAGAAGTAAGAGAAGGATCATTAATGAGTCGGACTGCCTTAGATTCAACCATATCAAGGAGATAAGTATAAGAAGAATCACCCAAGATGTGTGAGCAGTATTCTAAGCACGGACGGATAAGACCTTCATAAATTTTAAGTACCTGTAAAGATTAAAAGTAATGACGGAAACGAAACAAAGCCCCCATTTTTTTGGATGAAGATTTAGAAATTTGAATTATGTGATTCCCCCAAGGCAAATTAAAGGCTATATGGATTCCATATATGTTGATAGAATTAAAAGGGTAAATTTCGTTAGCTTCGAAGACAATAGGGTTATCAGGAGTAGAAGAAGATAAAGAGATAGCCAGAAACTGTCTTGGAGGTACTGAATTTACCTAAATTTTGAGTGCCCCACTCAGAAACCCTCTGCAAATCGGAGTTTAGAGTAGAAGAAAGAGTGATACGAGACTGAATACGAGTAGCAGATGAAGGTTGTGAAGAAAAGGCAGAGGGAAAGTGAAGGGTAGAATCATCAGCAAAAGCATGAAGAAGAGAGGAAGATGGAGATTGTAGAAGATCATTGATGAAGAGAAGGAACAGAGTAGGTGAAAGAACAAAGCCCAGTGGAACGCCACTGGTGACAGAGAAAGGGCTAGATGTTGCACCATCAAAAGCTGCAGATATAAAACAGTCAGAAAGAAAACTGGAAATCAGAGAACTGAAAGAAGGGGTAAAGCCATAGGCAGGGAGTTTGGGCCTACAGAGCCTTGTGCCAGACTCTGTCAAAAGCCTTAGAGATATCAAGGTCGATGACAAAGGATTCCCCATAGTTCTTCAGAGAAGATGATCATACATGAGTAAAATAGGACGGGAGGTCACCAGTGGATGTTGCCTTGCGGAAGCCGTACTGGTGATCGGAGATAAGTGAGTTAGATTCAAGGCGTTTCAGGAAGTGAACACTGAGCAATGTTTCAAAAACTTTAGCAATAGAGGAGGTTTGGGCAATAGGTCGGTAGTTAGAAGGAATAGAGCGGTCACCATTCTTAGGAACAGGTTGAACTAGAGCATGCTTCTAAGATGAAGGATAGATACTGATTGACAGAATAGGGTGAAAAAGACGGCAAAGCACGGGAGCCAGTTCATCTGCAAGCTCCTTAAGGAACCTTGCAGGGATACCATCGTCACCAGATGTCATGTTCGTTTTCAGCAAGCTAAGAACCTTACAAACTTTGCGTGAAGAAAGGATAAGGTAGGGCATAGGATTAAAGAGGAGTAAAAATTGAGGAACAGGTGCTCTGCAATCGTTTATAGAAGAGTTGGTAGAAAAATGAGAGCCAAAGAGAGTGGCTTTGACAGGGGGAGAGCAAGCTATAGAACCATCAGAATGAATGAAAGGGGGAAAGCTTAAGTTACAAAAGTTTTTGGAGAGTACCAGAGGCATTTGTCAGAGGGAGAGGAATTAAGGTTATCAACTTTCCTTCTTATAAAGGGAGCCTTTGACCTTCGAATTTGAGCAGTACAACGATTCCTAGCAACAATAAAAGCAGAACGAGTTAGATCGGAAGGAGAGGCTTGATAAGATCGGTGTGCCCGATTCCAGGCCTGGATAGCCATGGAGCAGGCATGGTCAAACCAAGGTTTGACCCTGATGCAGAATATTGATTAAAAAACAGCAGTGACACAAAAGCATACTGCCAAATGCAATATCAAAGGTAATATTTAATACAAGAGTATAAAATGATATTAAAGCATATTACATAAGGCAGTATTGATTAATGTTTATTGCAGAATGATGCATCATACTACATCCTAAAAAATGCAGAACAGTCACTAATGAATATTAAGAAACAGCCTTATCACTAATATTACTTGTCTAAAAGTGCTTTCATCAGAAAAACACAAAAGGAATGCCACTACCCTCTCCATTGCATCCGAATGAGGTACTGCTTAATAAAGACATAAACTCACAACCACACTCACTGGGATTGATCATTCCATCTACCTTAGCTGTTTCAACCATTTGGGGGTAGCCAACATAAAAAAAGAAACAATACAAGGATTACTTTTCTCTATGGACAATGACGAATGAGCTAGCGACCATTCAGATGGCACTGCTGGAGAGCCACAGCCCATCCTCCCGGCTCTTCCACAACCTGTGTCGCTGCATAATGCCAACTCCCATACTGCCCCTACCACAGGGTGCAGCCCCATGGTAACAGCAGATGCCCATCAGAGCTGTGTCACAATCTCTCTCCACTCATTCCTATTCCTAATAAGCTCACTTGCTTCCCTCACATCCATCCTTTTATCATTCAGGGCTCTCCTTACTCCATCCATCCACCCAACCATAGGCCTCCCTCTAGCATTTTTCACATCAACTCTTGCATTAATCACCTTTTTCAGCAGTCTTTCATCATCCATCCTCTCCACTTGGCCAAACCGCCTCAGAACATTCATATTTACTCTGGCTGCCAATTCTCTTCTCACACCAGTTCTTGCTCTCCCCACTTTATTCCTAACCCTATCCAACCGAGATATACCACTCATACTCCTCAGGCATTTCAATTAAAACACATTTAGTTTCTGTCTCTCACTTAAGTTCTTACCCCATAACTCTGATCCATACATCTCAGTTGGCACAACCACTTTCTCATACAAAACTTTCTTAACATTCATTTCGAACCCTCTATTCTTCATCACTCCTTTCAACGCACCCAACACTTTACACCCTTCATTCACTCTGTGACACGCATCAGCTTCCACTCCACCATTTGCAGCTATAACCGAGACTAAATACTTAAGCTGATCAACTTCCTCAAGTGTCTCTCCATTCAACATAGCATTCAATCCAGCACCATCCTCATTTCTTCTACACCTCATAACCTTACTCTTTCCCACATTCACTCGCAGCTTCCTTCTTTCACACACCATTCCAAATACTGACACTAACTGACATAGCTTCTCCTCTGAAACTGCCACCACCACAGTATCATCTGCAAACAGCAACTGATTCAATTCCCACTCGTTATCATCCCCATCTACCATTCTCAAACCTCGATTATGCACTTGCTCATTCACCTCTCTTAAGACTCCATCATTATACAAATTGAACAGCCATGGTGACATCACACATCCCTGTCTCAGTCCCACACTCACTGGAAACCAATCACTCACTTCATTCCCTACCCTAACACAAGTTCTACTGCCCTCATGCAAACTCTTCACTGCTTGCAACAGTCTACTATCAATTCCATATAAACTCAAAACATTCCACATTGCCTCTCTTTCAACTCTATCATGCGCTTTCTCCAGATCCAAAAATGCTAAATACGCATCCTTACCATTTGCTAAATATTTC
>JAXCGZ010013799.1:30000-54206 GCA_037179515.1 Halocaridina rubra | reverse complement strand
AATTTCTAACCCCACCCAGCGTGGGTCATCCACAGTGTACGTGGGCAAGGAAAACTGATGATGTTTAGTATTTGATGACTATTTTTTTTTCTCCAAAAATATCCTCTGGGTACGAGAAGAAGATCGGCAACACCATTGTTGATTCGGCATAGGGTGTTTGCGTCGCAATAAACCTCCTTTCGCCGGTAGTAAAACAAGGGTTATTGGTAGTTAACACCTCGGCCAAATGGTCTTCACCGACCGCAGGGAGAGAAATTTACTTCCAGCTTCTGGAGAGCCAAGAGAAGAATACGAAGAAGGGTTAAAAGGAGTCGAAGAAGATGTGCGTTTTTCCTAGTGAGTCCTTCGAATTTTGTTTTCCTGTATTCATCGAGTTTTTTCCTTTTCCTCCTTTTATTTTCCGGTCTTGTTTGAGTTTTCCTGCAAGGCTCACACGTGTTCATAGATGAGAACCGATCCTGGAAAGGAAAACTGGAATTAGTAATGTATGACAGCGCCCTGGAATATTAACTTTCTTTTGCATATCTAGCTATATACATAGGCCTTAATCCCCCTTATAAGGGGGGTGACTGAGTCAAAGTAAAATACCTTGACTCAGTGCAGGAAGAAAATACAGAGGAGGGGGATTCCCAGTCCTCTCGCTCTGCCCCATTTAGTCGACTTTTACGACACGCAGGGGAGCACGGAGGAAATATTCTTACCCCCCCTCCCTTTTGCATATATGTAATGTATTTACTCGAATTTCGAGGCTTAACTTCCCTCTAGATAAAGATTAAAAGATTTTTCTACAATAAGAATTATAACTTAATCTTTAAATATTTTAGAAAATAATAACTAAGAAAAGAAAATATATTATTTTTTTCATCAAGAGTCTTGCAAGACATAACTCATATCCTATTCTCTGTTAAGTTTCGTAATCACCCTGGAGTGCTGTTGATGATAACGTTTGCAATATGAGCTCTTATTTCCCTGTACTATAAGATCTAAAATATATTACGCGTGATAGACTCGTATCTTTTCAGCAATGTTTTCTTAATTTCTTTGAGGTCTTGAGAGTTCTTGTTTCGTATGAATTAATTAATTTTAAGTTGTTTGGAATTTTCATATTTAAACTCGACTCATATCAGTGGAGGATGACAATAGATTTCCTGCTACTACTACTACTACTACTACTACTACTACTACTACTACTACTACTACTACTACTACATCTTTTTCACTTGAAAGAACGCTTTCTTCCTACCTCTAATAGGTTCCCAGCATGGCTATGTCATTGTAAAGTTCTTTGAAACAAATTTGAAAACTACTCGAACACCCACTTTGTTTTATTTATTTATATTTATTAATTTGTTTGTGTGTCTGTTTGTTTGGCTTGTACATTCAACCTTATTTTAGTTTTGCTTTTAAGAACTGCATCCTCAAGGACTGGATATTTTACGTTTTTTTTTTTTATTTAAGACACTTCATTCCTTGTAGGCGAGACAGTTCTTAACAATTAAGAGAAAACTCGGCATCGCAGACTTCAATGAAGATGAGGCTGCGGTAGTTCAGTGGTAGATCACGCAGGTTGAGAATTGGCAAACCTGTAAGTCATGTTTGATCCCATCGCGGGGCGTCAAGAGGGTATCTGGCTATAATTTCACAGCCCAACTTGTCTGTTCTCACCCTCATTAGACTGAGGGCTAGTTTTAACATAATCCAGAGAATTCTTATTTCAAGCTTGCGATTCAATGATCCCCCAACTTCAAGGGGTATCCACCCCATTTGAATGGGGGGTGACACACAAAATGGGGGAAAAAGTTTTATTTTCAAGCATACATCTTAAAAGTGCGACGCCTCCAGAAAACAATTAATCTCAAGACCGGCGTAGAAAAGTGGTGTGCGCTCTTTCACTTTTCTTGTGAACAACCAACACGGTTTGGACTTTTAAAACCTAAGTTAAAGTTATGCCCAAACTTCAGCAATTAACTGAAAGTTAATCTGAAAACTTTAAATGGCGGTGTACTCCATCACTGATCTTTGTGGTTGCAACATGAGAATACACCAACACTTTTCCGATGTATGTAACGTGGGTGTCACGTCTTTGGGGAATAAAATTAACCCTGAATTATTAGATGGATTATATTGTGTGTTATATGTTTGACATTTATGAGTATATATGGCTTTGCCCCATATCTCTCTCTCTCTCTCTCTCTCTCTCTCTCTCTCTCTCTCTCTCTCTCTCTCTCTCTCTCTCTCTCTCTCTCTCTCTCTCTCTCTCTCTCTCTCCTCTCTCCCTCTCTCCTCTCTCTCTCTCTCTCTCTTTTTAAGCATTTTCTTTGACCGTTTTATGTCTGTAGTTGTTGATGGCGCTACATCTAGCTCTTTCCCAGTTACTGTGGCGTTCCCCAAGTTCTATTCTTTCACCTACTCTGTTCCTTCTCTTTATCTGTGATCATTTCCAGTCCCCATCTTCCTCTCTTCTCTACGCCTTTGCCGACGATTCTACCCATCATATTTGTTTTATCTTCACGACCTTCTGCTGCTGGCGGTCAGTCTTGTATCACTCTTTCTTCAAATCTCAAATCCGCTTTATAGTGAGTACCTAAGTGTGGCACCCAAAATTTAGGTAAATTTAATGTGATAATTTCATCTTTTCGCTATATTTAATAATTTATCCCCGTTGGTATTGGAGAAAAAATTACAATCTTAGTACCCCTGCATGTCGCATAAGGCAATTGGATCAAGTAAGAATAACGACTCCCAGTACATTAAGTAACCCCGTAAATGGTTAGCTTAGGTTGGTATAGGTTAGGTTAGTCTAATGTAATTTAAGCTAACCTAACAATTTACAGTTCTGTAATGCACTGAGTGTTGTTAGCTTTACTAGATCCGGCATACTTTTTCAAGGTTGTCTCATACAAAATGTAATTTTTTTTTTATAGAATTAGTGTTTTCTTTTTATTTCCTAACCATTAAAAAGTAATTTTCTGATTACGGAGAAATTGCCGTACCGGCTGTAGCAAAATGCGTAACTATAACAGTACATGTATTAAAGAGAAGCGTATACTCATGAATAATAATTATTTTTGGGGGGGGCCAAGGTTTGCTCTCAAATTATGATCCTTCAGAATTTCAGAATTTCATGCATCAAATTTCCATCTCGTTTCCAGGAAATGTTATCATGATCTGCATATTTGCCACCGTTTGCATAATTATGTTTCTCTCTCTCTCTCCTCTCTCTCTCTCTTCTCGCTCTCTCTCGTCTCTCTCTCTGCTCTCTCTCTTCTCTCTCTCTTCATCTCTCGTCTCTCTCTCTCTCTCTCTCTCTCTCATAATTATGTTTCTCATAATTATATTTCTCTCTCTCTCTCTCTCTCTCTCTCTCGCTCGTCTCTCCTCGCTCTCTCCTCTCTCTCTCTCTCTCTCTCTCTCTCTCTCTCTCTCTCTTCTCTCAAATGAATGTGAGTTTACCTATGTAAATGCATGATATATATTCTCAATGAAAAGCGAACTAAATGGGGCGGAACGAGGGGGATGGGAATCCTCACCTTTGTATTTTCCTCTCTCAGGGTCAGGTTTTTTGTTATGATACAGCCATCCCCCTTATAAGGGGAATTATGGTTCCTGTACATACTGAGGTTGGTTATATAACTAGGACACAAGGAGCCCTTAGCAATGCACGCTCCAGTATGGTACAGATTAGAGCACGTGTTCTCATGTGCATACTCTTAAGGGCGGTTTACACGGTCAAACGGTTCGTCGAAACGCGGTTCGACAGACAAGTGTTTGAAGTGATGTTCGAATGTGTGAACGGGGTATTTGGTTGTCGAACGTGTTCAACAACCAAATACCCCGTTCACACGTTTGAACATCACTTCAAACACTTGTCTGTCGAACCGCGTTCGACGAACCGTTTGACCGTGTAAACCGCCCTTTATAGGTGTTTTGGCACTTGCATTTACTGGAATACATAAATAGATAGATAGATAGATAGATAGAGAGAGAGAGAGAGAGAGAGAGAGAGAGAGAGAGAGAGAGAGAGAGAGAGAGAGAGAGAGAGAGAGAGAGAGAGAGAGAGAGGAGGAGAGAGAGAGAGATAAATTGATAGATAGATAGATAGATAGAGAGAGAGAGATAAATTGATAGATAGATAGATAGATAGAGAGAGAGAGAGAGAGAGAGAGAGAGAGAGAGAGAGAGAGAGAGAGAGAGAGAGAGAGAGAGAGAAAAAATATTCCCAAATCTGAACAAGCTGCTTGGATGTGCCATAGGCAAGGTTCTCTAAACTAGGAATGTAATTAAACCTGGATTTCTGTAAGTTGGAACTTCTTTTAATGGGAAATTCCAGTAATTAAAATTCATCGCCATACTATTTGCTTCTTTTTCTCTTTGTGATGGTTTATTGGTCATTAGAGCTAGCTTCTAATACTTTTTTTTTTAATTATTAATGTGTTTTGTTGAAATTCATTCGTGCATCCATCTATCCATATATTCCAAGGTAGATAAACATACAGACTTAACCTAGCCAAAGCTAACCTAACCCAACCTAACCTAACACATTCATTCAGCCTTTCCCATCTGACATGTCACAACACTCCCCATCTCTAGTTTCTCTCTGAAATTGTTACACCGGGCATTCGGGGGGGGGGGTTCTACAGTTGATCTCGGTTTGGGGGATTCTTCAGTTGAATACTCTTGGGGGAATGCTTCAGTTGATCCTGGTTTTCTGTTCGGGAGCCGTTGTAGTTCAGTGGTAAAACGCGCAAGTCGAAAAGTGACGAACATGAAAACTTGGGTTCGATCTCGCTGCAGGGCGTTAGGAAGGGTATCCAGCCATACTCCCTATACCTCCAATCTTTCTGTGTCCACCCTATTTAAATGGGGGACTAATTGTCATACTTAAAATGGTAAAAAAATTGTAGTGTTGTGTTCATCTGCATTTTCATTAGAGCTCTACACGTGGACCCCAGTTTAAGAGACAGGCATTATATTATTATGCAAATTTAATACAGTGATTTTTTTCTTCCATTAACGCTCTTATATTGCATATTAATATAGCTTTGAACAAAATATTACGTATCTGATGACTGGTTATGCAACTCTTATCCAAGGAAACGTTTAATCCTAAGGATCTTAAACAACAGAAATTTATGACGACTAATTAAGGTATCATCGTAATTAGTTTATTTCTGTTTTCAGGTGTCAAACGTTTATTTATAGATGTAACAGCAAACAATAATAATAATAATAATAATAATGAGAATAATAATAATAATAATAATAATAATAATAATAATAATAATAATAATAATAATAATAAACCTTTATTTCCATTATACAATGGTATTCGTCAGTCGAGGCAAGCCCCAACCCCCCCACTGTGGTGCCCAGCCACAACAGTCACCTGTCAGTAAACAGCTTAAACTCTCGGTCTTGGAAGGGTACCGATCTCTCGACCTCGTGAATGCGGAGCCAGCGCGTTACCATTGTACTAGCCAGAGGCACGGTTTTCAAACTATGATTAAGTACAAATACAACGGCCTCAATCCCCTTTGTAAGTGGGATGGCCGAGTCAGAGCACACATTCTCCGAAAGGTAATATACCTCAGTCACCCCTCTCAGCTCCTTGGGGGTAGAGGGCTGCCATAATTCCTCCCTATTATCCTGCTTGGGTCACTCATAGGGTAAATGGGTACGGATCTTCTGCCATGAGGCCTGCCAGCCATAAGTTTTTTAACCTTGAAATTTGCTGCAATAGAAATAATAGTTTCTTTGCTATCATTATCTACCATGTAGTAGATTGGCCCATGGCACCAGCCACCCGTTATGATACTACAGCTGAAGGGTCTTTTGGACTTCAATAGGACACTTCGGTGATAAGTTTTCCATCATTTACCGTTCCTTTTCCTCTGCCTACAGAGGAAATCACCATCAATATGAGATTATCAGTGACATTTTTCTGCAGCTGAAAATAATTTATATATTAGATAAAATTAATTTCAAAGCTATTTCCTGTGTTTAAATGTCAAAACTGTGAGGTTGCAGATTTTAATAAGAAGCAACTCATTATTTCATAGCAGGTATTCACTACATATAAATGCAATGGACAGAATCTCCCTTGGAGATAAAAGGCGGCTATAATTCCCTCCACCTATCCGCTTGAGTCTTCCAGAGGGTGAGTGGACACGGATCTTCTGCCGTGAAACCCGACAGCCTCAGCTGGTTTACCTTGACTTTGTCATCTCATGGCAACCCCACCACGCTAGCTGGGTCATCCAC
Organism: Halocaridina rubra; assembly: GCA_037179515.1. Lineage (NCBI taxonomy): Eukaryota > Metazoa > Arthropoda > Malacostraca > Decapoda > Atyidae > Halocaridina > Halocaridina rubra. Next base: position 47,945 of record JAXCGZ010013799.1, on the reverse strand, counting down.
AGCATAATTGGGTAAGAATCTTCTGCCGTGAGGCTCGACAGCTTCAGCTGCTTACATTCACCGTTTCTTCTCATGGCAACCCTACCGCCATGCTTGGGTCATCCACGGGATAAGTTGGCAAGGATCTTCTGCCATGATGCCCGACAGTTACAGCTGGTTTACGTCCACTATTTCAAATCATGGTGATCCCACCACCCTGCTTGGATCACCCACAGGATAAGTGGGTAAGGATCTTCTACCGTGATGCCCGCCAGCCGAAGCTAGTTTACGTCCACTATTTCATAACATGGATACCCACCACCCTGCTTGGATCACCCACAGGATAAGTGGGTAAGAACCTTCAGCCATGATGCCCGACAGACACAGCTTCATATCACGGTAAACCCACTACCTTTCTTGTGTCACGCACAGGGTATATTGGCAAAGTTCTCCTACCATGAGATCCGACAGCCGCAGCTGGATTACCACCACCGCTTCATCACACGACAATCCCACCACCTTAGTTAGGTTACCCATAGGGTACTGAACAAGGAAATATACATAAAATAAATATATTTTGAAGACTTATGTGTAGGGAAGTGTGCGGCATGAGTGCCATGTCATTCAGCCATAGAGTACTGAGCAAAGAAATATAGATAAAATAAATGTATTTTGAAGACTATGTGTAGGGGAGTGTGCGGCATGAGTGCCATGTCATTCAGCCATAGAGTACTGGGCAAAGAAATATAGATAAAATAAATATATTTTGAAGACTATGTGTAGGGAAGTGTACGGCATGAATGCCATGTGAGTGCTATTCCACTCACCCAATCTCAACAGGAAGCTACTTCAGTGAATGTAATTAAATCCTGATTTCCCTCAGCGAACATCTCCCGATGAGAATCACCGGCAATTAAGTTAATCACCTAACTATGCTCTTAATATAATTGGTGTCATTTAATCTCCATTTAGGCTTTCTGGTCGACATCCTATGTGACTTTGCGAATGGTTGGCACCTGTTTTATTGACTTTTAAGCTCTTCATTCGACAAATGATTGGTGGAGGGAGCGTGGTAGCCCAGTGGAAAAGTGAGTGAGTCAGAAGCGACTAACAGGGGTTCGATCCCGCAGCGGGGCGTTAGAAAGGGCATTCAGCCTTACTCCCCAGCTCCAACATGAGTGTCCACCCCCATATGAATGGGGACTAATTTGACTCATAAAACGATGCATTTTAATCTATTCGGTAAGAATTTGTAATCATATCGTTGTTTCAACTCCTCATTGAACTGTACAATTATTTATGAGTAATACATCTAGGAGTTATATTGCAATTAACACACCATTGCATCATACTTAGTATTATTGCAATTACACATTTTTTTTTAATATTTTATATCACAAATAGTCCCCGCTAGAATGGGGGTGGCCACAGACAAGCTGGAGCTATAAGGTGTTGGGCGATTTGGAGACGATTAATCTATTGTGGTGACCCCTGATGGATTGGATTCGGTTTTACGTCACGAACTCCCTTTTCTACTAAGGGCTAGGACGGTTGCCTGCTTACGAAGGACTTGTTTTGGCAGATGTAATCGTTACCCTGAGTGTATGCCCTTACTAACCTCGGTCCGTGAAGCTGAGAGATTTGATGAAGGCTAGCTGCCCTTCCTAGCTTTCCGCGGCGGGATGGAACACCGTGTGTCAGACCTGTCTCTTCTCAATTGCGGCTGAGGTTGTCACGGCTTTGTCTCACATTCCTTTACATGCAATATTGTACTCACTAATGCTGCTGAGTTGACAGATAATACCATTGTCAGTGTACTGTGTGTAAAATCAATCAATTTGTAATTTACCAGAAATTTTCATACAATTTTGTATAGTGCCTTAAATTACACAGTGACATATATATGCCAAACATGTGCCTAACCTAACCAGATATGAGATTGAGATTAGGTTAAATTAGGTTAGGTTAAGTTAGGTTTTGTTAGTGTAGGCACATGTCACGGTCACTGCAATATCAGGCAGTTTACATATTGGCAGAAAATTTCAGTCAGTTTTGAAATATACTGCTTTTACGCATTGCATGTAATATACATACATTTAAGTGGACATTTTTGATTGCCTAGATACCGTGTATGACCCTCCCTCTCCTGCCTTTATCGTGCCATCTGCGTGTTAGCTAATAGCTTTATGGTTTGCACAGTAATTAATGACTGAATTAGGACAGCCATTCCGCATGAGATTGGACTACCAAGTTTTGCTTCGGGAAATAGTAACGTATATTACATTTTCACAAAATTCAGTTTCTCATTCAAAGTTATGGAACTTGTCAGTGTGAAAGCACCAGGTTTATGAAGACTATTTTTTGGCAAGACTGATGGTGGGAAAGGCTGGCAAGATATAGTGACTCCATAAAGAAATGGGATAGGGAAGGCTGGCAAGACATAGCAACCCCATAAAGAAATGGGATAGGAAAGGCTAGCAAGATATAGCGACCCTATAAAGAAATGGAATAGGAAAGGCTGGCAAGTTATAGCGACCCCGTAAAGAAATGGGATAAGAAAGGCTGGCAAGATATAGCGACCCTATAAAGAAATGGGATAAAGCTGAATATAAAGAAGTTCTTGGCGATATATGTTTGATAACCAGACAATGAAGGTTGACTATAGGTAGCTCGTATGGCCAAAGCAGAAGGAACTTTTTATCGAAGATTATTTCTGGTGAAAAGACTTGTACTTCAGAGGGACAAGTTCTCAATACACTCCCCAGTGGATATCTATGAAGCATGATGTCCTGGAGTCTTGAGTAGACTATATATTTTTCTCTTATACTAAGCACTTATATGTATGTTTGTATGTATGTATGTATATAAATGTATCTATTTAATTAATTCTGGAATAACCGCATTATCGCTCTAACCTGCCTCAGTTCAGTTTGTCCAAGTAATCAAGCATCAAAGAAAGAAATTCACATATCATTCTGTTAATGTATATATGTGTAAATACCTGCTCTATGTTTCTAAATTATTAGCTCTTAATTAGATAACTGAAAATGAAGTTTGTAAGTGGTAAATTATTATTATTATTATTATTATTATTATTATTATTATTATCATTATTATTATTATTATTATTATTATTATTATTATTATTATTATTATTATATGTAGTAGTAGAATTAGTAGTAGTAGTAGTAGTAATGTTACCATGATTATCATAATTATCATTATACATATTCTTATTAGTATCATTATTATTACTATTATCATAATTCATATTAACATTCTCCCCAGTCACAAATAGTTGAATGGCTTATCAATTTTAAGTAAACAGACGGTTTTTGCTCTTAGAAAACGAACAACGTTCCCATTCATTCTCCCTTTTCAACGTAGACCTGAAACGTTTCAGGTAAGAACAGGTAAAGTAAATGCAAGCATCAGCTTACCTGTGTTTACCCAGGACCTTGTGTTTGCATTGCAAATAACCAGAGCGAAAAGAGCAAGAGAGCTGTAATTATTTTGAACAGTTATAATTCATGGCATTTCGCAGAGAACTAGAAAGTTATATAATACTACCGAATATTTGCAAGGGGGATTGCACACGTTTTTTAGATACTGAATTTCGATTATATTAGAAATTATAATTATTTTAAGGAAGGGTGAATGCAGATCGAATTGTATACACACACACGCACATATATATATATATATATATATATATATATATATATATATATATATATATATATATATATATATATATATATATAGATAGATAGACAGATAGATAGATTGAGGTTGATAGATGAATAGATAGATGGATAGATAAATAGATAAATAGTGAGATAGATAGATAGATGGATGGATGTTTGGATAGATAGATAGATAGATAAGTAGACTGATAGATTGATAGATAGATAGATAGAGAAATAGATAGTAAGGGAAGTATCCCTGGATGGTTTACATAATGACATAATGTCAAAGAGGAATGTTTGTTTTACTCGAGGCACCAAGACAACACGCTTCATATATACTAATATATATATTATTTTTTTTAAGAATACTCTTGAGCAATATAATTCATATTAAATCTGCAATTACATCTAATAAGTCAATAATTTGTTGTTGTTGAGTACGAATTATGAATTAAAACCACTGTGACTTTGTAATAGCACATACTTATTTTACGGTTTCTCGCGAAACCCCGGTTGGGAATCACTGTCACCGGGTATTCTCCTCCTGTAGCTGGATTAGAGAGGATTGGTGACTAATCATAATAATAATAGTAATACCAGGGTTCCGCGGAACCCCGGTTGGGAATCACTGTCACCGGGTATTCTCCTCCTGTAGCTGGATTAGAGAGGATTAGTGATTCTAATCATAATAATGATAATAGTAATACTAAAATAAAACCAGCCACGTGGAGGACAATCCAGTTCCACGCCATTAGGCAAAGAGGCAAATTGGAATTGCGTAGTGACACCTTAATTATTACAACTATGTCAAGCACTCTGATGACGTGCGCCCCATAGAAGTTATTATATATATATATATATATATTAATGCATTTACCCCCTGAGGGAGGGGTGCTAGAATACTTCCTCCGTGTTCCCCTGCGTGTTGTAGGAGTCGCCTAAATGGGGCTGAGCGAGGGGACTGGGAATCCCCTTCTCTGTATTTTCTCTTTCCAAAGAGTCAGAGTATTTTTGCCGTGACTCAGCCATTCCCCTTATAAGGGGAAAATGGCTCATGTATATAGATAGATTAATGTACTTAAACCCTTATCAGTCACCGTGGCTCAAGCGGTAGCGTCCGCGACTCTGAGGCGTCAGGTCGAGGGTTCGCGCCCCGTCACGGTTTGAGGTTAGCAAGGGCATACGCTCAGGGTAACGATTACATCTGCCGCAACAAATCCTTCGCAAGAGGGCAACCGTCCTAGCCCTTGGTAGAAAAGGGAGTCCGTGACGTAAAACAGGAACTAATGTATTTAAACCCTTAATGAGACTGTAAAGATAATGTATATAACCCATTAAAAGAATTTATTCGTTTTTTTTACCAGACGTGATATAACAAAATTTAATAGCTTAGGGGAGAAGGAAATGAACGTTGTAATATAAATATTTTAAGTCGTAGACGATTTGACTGGCTCAGAGGGACAGTAAATGTATTACTTGGAAAAGCACTTACTGTTCTGTAATGAACGGAATTGAACATTATCATTATAACTAATTATACTAGTAGTCGCCGTGGCTCAAGCGGTAGCGTCCGCGACTCTGAGACGTCAGGTCGAGGGTTCGCGCCCCGACATGGTCTAAGGTTAGAAAGGGCATGCACTCAGGGTAACGATTATATCTGCCCAAACAAGTCCTTCGCAAGAAGGTAACCGTCCTAGCCCTTGGTAGAAAAGGGAGTCCGTGACGTAAAACCGGAACAGATTTTAACTAATTATACTTCACGAGGTATCTACGTAAGACATTAAGTTACTGGAAATGGATGGAGGTGGTACAAACTTTTGCCAATTGATGAGGTAAGTGTATGTTCCGGTTTTACGTCACGGACTCCCCTTTCTACCAAGGGCTAGGACGTTTGCCTTCTTGCGAAGGACTTGTTTTGGGCAGATGTAATCGTTACCCTGAGTGCATGCCCTTGCTAACCTCAGACCGTGACGGGGCGCGAACCCTTGACCTGACGGCTCAAATTCGCGGACGTTACCGCTTGAGGCACGGTGACCAAGAAAATTTTGGGTTTTATGTGAAATTATTCTGCTTATTAGATAGCGATTAGAATTTAGGTAATAGTGTTTCTTTTGTATGTTTGGTTTATGAGTATAATGATATATCGCATTCCCATATTTATGTATGAAATGTATGTGAGGATGTATTCATGAAAGAAATATTTTTTTCAGAATATATTAGTAGCAAACGCTCTCACTATTTTCTAATGCCTATATCCACACCTAATATTCTGGCGTATTCTTTACACATCTCTTACTAACTTTTCACATTTGACAAGTAACAACACTCCCCATCTTTGTTTCTCTTTACTCTCTCGTGTCCTTTTTGCCAGGGCCTGATGGGGGATATTTTCTTTGCCTGTCCCGGTGTCACACTCGTGTGTTTTTGTGTAGTGTATGTGTGTGTGTGTGTAAGTGTGTATTGTGGTATATGCAAAACTACAAAAGTAATCCTCACCCATTTGCTTGTTAAAAGAATCTTATTCTTAGCAACAGAGGCTGACAAAACCTCGTTAAGGTGTTTATTATGGTCGAAGAACGACCATAACGAAGGTAATTATATGATAATCGATCAAGAGAAGCAGATTCCGAAGAAATATTACCTTAATTAGTAAAATGGACGTGTTGGGTGATTAACAGTCGGTGAATAAGGCAATGAGAGTTTAATGAGTTTTTTTTCGTTTTGTTTCGTTCGTCTTCAAATCATATTTGTATTTTTGTTTCGTTTTTTTTTCCGTAGTCTGATAGGATGTTATAATTGATAATGTACGTGTTTTTTCTCGCGAAACTGTATTTGAAAAAGTGGGTTTGATTCTTAGTTTGTGTTACTTAGTGTTAATGAAACATCCAGATATATTTTAATGTATTCCGGTATTGGGCCTCATTGTGGAATATCCTTGCCCGCCTACCTTGTGGGTGACACAAGCAGGGTAGAAGGGGGGGGGGGAGACGTGGAAAACCTTTATCCCCAAATATCTGAGAGGAGTGTTAAGGTGTGTGTGGATCGTGGTGAATGCGCGTTTCTTGGCTCAGCCACCCCCTTTACAAGGGGGAATGAGGGATGCGTATATGTATTCCGGTGTGCAGTGAGTTCGATTCGTATTCTGAGTCATTTAGTGCCTATATATTTACATTTGTTCATGGGTGTGGCTGTGTTTAGCTAGAAATACCACATGGACGAGGAAATGTTCCGTTGGATTTTATGTAACTTATGTGAGGCCAAAGCTTGAATATGCATCACCCATTTTGGGTTTCGCACTTGAGAAAGTATATAAGTAAACTGGAGTTAGTTCAAAGACATGCTATGAGGCTGATGACAGAGATATCCAATCTTCTTTAGAAGGAAAGGTTGAGGGAGTTGGACTTACCATCACATGAAGGTACGGTTTTTAAATTTCTTTATGGTTTTGACAGAGTGGACATTGAGTGATATTATGATATAGGTTGCTCGAGAACTTCATAGTTTGCAAGTTCCTAAAAAAACTTCTGTGCAGGTTGTAAGGAAATACTTTTTAGTGTAAGAATAGTTGATAATAGGAAATCGCGAAGTGAGGAAACCGTAAATGCTAACTCCAATCGTATTTTTAAGGAAGTACATAATTGGTGTCAATGAATGAAAAAAATACATGGAATCTATCAGCCTATTGGGCGTTGCGAGCACAGGGCTCTTTCCCTTAAGCACAAATTGCTCTATGCAATGAGATAAATACACACACACACACACACACACACACCACGCTTACTCAAATATACGAATTTATGAATAAGATTTTTACAATTTATTAAAACTCCTGTCGATAATTGTATTGTATATATTTTCTGCAAATATAGACTACCTTAGTAAAACTAGGAAACGGGGAACCACGAGCAATAATCCAACATACTTAGAAACAGTTAGGTGAGTCAATGTAAAAAATACTTTTAAGAGCTCTTGCATCAACAGTGGAAATAAGTCCGTCCCGTAGCTCAAACGTAAAACAAATTAGATGTGTTAGGTCAAGGTAAAATAATATGTATTTTCCGGTCTTTAATGAGGTAATTAATTCCCCTTAATGAGGCCTAATTTAATGATGCCGTTCAGTTCGTCATAATCTTTGATTCTGCACCACTAACAATCTTAATTAGGCCCATTATCAGTTATATGAGATCGCTAATGAAGTGAATTCGATGCAACGTGTTTTGTACGCTTTATCTTGGGGGGGGGAAATTGTGAATTATTTTTTTTTATTTTTTTTATGAGTGTGGCACCGGGACAGGCAAAAACTGCCCTCATCAATAAAGGCCCGGGCACGAGAAAACACCAAGACGAAGGAAAAGAAAAAGGTTAAGGACAAGGCAGAAATGAGGTAATGATACACAAAGGAAACCTACAGACAGAAAAAATAGTCATAGAGTACACAGAACCTAGAGATATGGAGGATTAGGCCCTTAGATTACGATAGATCTGCTTTTTGAAGGAAGCTTGGTCATATGAATTAGGGAAGACAGAAGGAGGAAGAGAGTTCCAGAGTCTGGATGTAGATGGACGACCTTTGTTGAATTTTTACCAAAATGTTTAACATGTTTGAATCTATTATGGATTTTTATATAAAAAAAAATGGCTCCTCCGTTATTATTTTTGTTTATTTATTTTTGAGGTTGTTGTTCTTCACTAGCCGCTTCTAAATCTTGGGGTCATGTACCCCCACTCTGCTCAGTCCCCCCCTTTTTTTTTTACAGCGGTATATACTGTAATATTTTTTCTTATCAATTCATGTGTCACAGTGTGTCCTCTTTCGAATTTGGGTGGACACAGACATAGTGAAACTGTTTTGGGGAAAATAGCTTGATCATGATGCCATTCATAACGCCCCGCGGCGGAATCGAACCCGTGTTAGTATAAACTATTTGTGTATACTTTTTTTTGAGTTTCCTTATCTTATATTTTACTCATTTGTTTATTGAGTTATTTGTTTGTTTTTATTTAATTATTTTAGTTTTGTTTTTGTTTATCCTTTTATCTCTATTTACAAATTTATTCATTTATGATTTATATATTTATTTATTTTATTTTTTTAGTTTATCCTTTTATCTCTATTTACAAATTTATTCATTTATTATTTAATTATTAATTTATTTTATTTTTTTTAGTTTATCCTTTTATCTCTATTTACAAATGTATTCATTTATTATTTAATTATGAATTTTATTATTCCATAAATGTAAATTCATTTTCTCTCTGTAAATGAATAATCTAGACTCTAGGCATAGATATTGTTTTGTTTTATTGAATGTATATATTTTTTCTTTCAGGATTCTCAGACTCTCACTGCCCACGTGTGTATGACATGTAAGTGTTACAGTTATTTTAACTTTTTTTTTTATTATTTGTAATCTCTGGGAATCTGTAATAGAATATACTTGAATATATGACACGTGTCAGATTGCTTCAAGATATTTGAGTGGCCTTTTGCTAATTCACCTGTCAGACAGGTTGGAGCTGGGGAAGTAAGGCTGAATGCCCTTCCTAACGCTCCGCAGTAGGAGCGAACTAGGGACTTGTCAATTCCAGGGTCGTGCGCTCTAATACATGGGAATACTTTAATTGGCATTAATTTTATTTTTATTTTTACGAAGCTTGAGCTCCACAGGATACTGTTCCACTTTTGACTACATATACGTCGGTCTACTCACTAATCCTGCTAAATTTAGAAGGGTTTCCACGTGAGGCACATTTCTGACTATCTCTTATCGACAAGATTTTATACAATTCTCTTTCGGTAATTTTGGGGAGTTGAACTCGATACCTCCAGAGTGGTTGCCAAGCTCTATGCTTATTGAACCATCGATAGGTGGTAGTTCTCTCTCTCTCTCTCTCTCTCTCTCCTCTCTCTCTCTCTCTCTCTCTCTCTCTCTCTCTCTCTCTCTCTCTCTCTCTCTCTCTCTCTCTCTCTCTCTCTCTCTCTCTCTCTCTCTCTCTCTCTCTCTCTCTGAAAATATAACTTAAAAGAATAAAGTTTAGGTCAAAGATGTCTTCATCAGCGGTTCGTCTGCACGCACATCTATCTCGTTTGAATGATTATCCTTGCATGATATATCTCTACAGGAAATTCTTCTAGCAGCTGCTGCAGCTGTTATTGTCTGCAACTGCTTTTGCTGCTGCGGCTGCTGTAGATAATGCTGTACTCGCTGCAGTCTGTAAATCATGTGAATAATCATATTCTAAATTCTCTCTCTCTCTCTCTCTCTCTCTCTCTCTCTCTCTTCTCTCTCTCTCTCTCTCTCTCTCTCTCTCTCTCTCTCTCTCTCTCTCTCTCTCTCTCTCTCTCTCTCTCTCTCTCTCTCTCTCTCTCTCTCTCTCTCTCTCTCTCTCTCTCTCTCTCTCTCTCTCTCTCTCTCTCTGGCTAGTACAGTGGTAACGCGCTGGCTTCACATTCACAAGGTCGAGAGATCGGTTCCCGTCCAAGACCGTGAGTTTAAGCTGTTTCCTGGCAGGTACTGCTGTGGTTGGGCACCACAGTGGGGGGTTGGGGCTTGCCCCGGCTGACGAATACCCATTGTATTGTAATGGAAATAAAGGTTTATTATTATTATTATTATTATTATTATTATTATTATTATTATTATTATTATTATTATTATTATTATTATTATTGTTATTATTATTATGATTATTATCTCTCTCTCTCTCTCTCTCTCTCTCTCTCTCTCTCTCTCTCTCTCATGATGGGGAGACAAAATAAAGTCCAAAGATCAGCACATAACTTGTCTATAATCGGCCTTTTTTTTTCTCCTTTTTTGCCACACCCGGAGTGCCTTTGGATTTCAGGTTTTTGGCAAATGGCATCTGCTTTTGAGGGGATATTATTTTTTTATCATTGTGGATCAAGATTTGTAAGTAAAAATATTATTATTATTATTATTATTATTATTATTATTATTATTATTATTATTATTATTGTTATTATTATTATTATTATTGTTATTATTATTATCCCCAACAGTACCGGTCGCGGAGCGTGTGCCGTTCCTGCTCCTGGCGGGCAGGCGGCGGGCAACCGAGATTTTCTCGGGGCCTAGCGTTCCCTATGCGACAAACCCAGCCACTGAGGGGGGCAAGCCAGCCTCAACTTGGTGCCGGTCCCAAGCCCGGGTAAATGGGGAGGGTTGGCGGCAGGAAGGGCATCCGGCCATAAAAATTTTGCCAAAACCAAAATATGGCCAGTACAGATAACTCGAGCCCACATAACAGTGGGAAAAAGAGAAAGATCTGTACTGGCCAGAAACATCAACCCCACATAAAAGTGGGAAAAAGATGTAGACGAAGAAGAAGAAGAAGAAGATTATTTTTATTATTATTATTATTATTATTTTTAGTATTATTATTTTTATTATTAATATTATTACTTTTACTATTATTATTATTATTATTATTATTGTCAATATTATTATTATTATTATTATTATTATTATTATTATTATTATTATTATTATTATTATTATTATTATTTTTATTATTAATATTATTACTTTTATTATTATTATTATTATTATTATTATTATTATTATTATTATTATTATTATTACTATTATTATTATTATTATTCACTGGGCCTCTTTGAAAGCCTATGTACCATTAAACATAAATTTAGTGGGAGGAAGGGTGAGTCCCCCTTCTCAATCAAACTAAATGGATTAGTTACGGAGGTCGCCAAGAGAAGGAGGACCTCGTCGTCCCACTGATTAAGGACTCCTGGGAAGGTTGGCTTCCAGAGTCCTACTATAGCGAGAGTGCATTTGGATCTTAAATCTTGGCAGATGCCCATAATTTTCGATTTTATTGGCTCCCCTGTCTGCCAAATAGAGATATATACATCGAGTCTTTTATGGTTATATCTGTGTAGAGATTAAGAGTCCGCCATATTTACTGCTTCGGTAATTAGATATTTTTTCTTGATCTTTATTGTTTTTTTTTCAGTGGTTTTAAGTTTGTCTTATATTTGACTTTCGAATTCGAAATTGGAAATCTCATTTTTGCTTAATGCTTCTATGTTCCGGTTTTACGTCACGGACTCCCTTTTCTACCAAGGGCTAGGACGGTTACCTTCTTGCGAAGGACTTGTTTTGGCAGATGTAATTGTTACCCTGAGTGCATGCCTTTGCTAACCTCAGACCGTGACGGGGCGCGAACCCTCGACCTGACGCCTCAGAGTCGCGGACGCTACCGCTTGAGCCACGGTGACTACTTGCTTAATGCTTCTATATTAGACGGTATTATTTTACTCCAGTTAGTATGACTATTTTAAATTTTTTTTATAACTTCTCATTGAAGACATACTGAGCCGTAAGCTGTCGAATGATAGCCCAGTCAACTCAGCGGGCTTAGTAAGTACACCATTAGATGTGTGGGACCTATGGAGGAACCATTACTTCATAAGTTTAGGTAACGTTAAGAGCAATATACGTATATTCTGGAGAGAGAGAGAGAGAGAGAGAGAGAGAGAGAGAGAGAGAGAGAGAGAGAGAGAGAGAGAGAGAGAGAGAGTGCTAATGATTAATTTTATTCTTGAATATTGGTAAGAAAAGACAAGAGGCTATTGTAGTATATGTTGCTATGCTCATTCATTGTCTGTTCTTCTTCTTCTTCTATTTATACTTGGCAACTCTGGAACACTTTCGGATATAAAAGGAATGGAAAAAATGAAAAATAATAAAAAAGGCTATGAAAGGGGTAGGGAGCTATCACCATTTTCCTCGTTATGGGCCCCATTGGGTTAGATGGCTTTCAATAATGGGATGAGAGTAGTAGTACACGTTTTCATGGCTTTTATGGCTGTATATGGCTTCTTGGAGAACAAAAGAACATCTGAGATTGGTAATGTTCTTCAGGGGTATGATTCCCCTCTTCAAGGTCTTTCTGTGTGGATTTTAAATAATAGTTTGTTCATTTGTGAAGTCTGGAGGATACGGAAGTTAGAAGTGCGTTTTCGCTTGCCAACAGGTAATAATAATAATGATAACAAACAACAACAACAACAACAACAACAACAACAATAATAATGATAACAATAATAATGATAATAATAATAATAATAATAATAATAATAATAATAATAATAATAATAATAATAAATACCTTTATTCCACAAAATTTGTTGTGGGCATCACAGTATACATACAAGAGAATAAACACGTGAGGTATCATGTGTGGTCCAGCAAATGAGAAAATGATGAGCATATTGGCAGGGGGATGAGGTGAAAATGTATTTTTCATTACATGGGGAGGGAAATACATATTTAGCCAACCTAGATGCACAACAGTATTCCTTTCCCTATGTAGTGGGACCCATCTCGTCAAACAAAGTATTTACTTGAAAAATGTGAGAGAGAGAGAGAGAGAGAGAGAGAGAGAGAGGAGAGAGAGAGAGAGAGAGAGAGAGAGAGAGAGAGAGAAGAGAGAGAGAGAGAGAGAGAGAGAGAGAGAGAGAGAGAGAGAGAGAGAGAGAGAGAGAGATGTATCATAACACTGATTGTCTTCATATTTCATTTCCCCATCTTTAAAGCTTCTTAAAAAAAAAGACGTGAAACTGGTATTTTTGTCTGTGTTGCATGCTACATTCTGCACTAAAGAGTAATGGAGAGATGTTGATTTCCGAAGTTGATGGATCTGGGTGGAATTCAAAATCCAGTAAGATGGTTTCCAGATGGAGGAGAGTGCTTTAGTGACGGCCGTTTCAATATAAATGTGTTTTTGGGTACTGTAGTTGATGAATATGAGGCTTATAGCACAGGTAGGATGGTTTGGGGACATGGTGAGAGGTGAGACTGACATGATTTGGACATGTGCTAAAGACGGATGAAGGGTGCGTTGGGTTAAGGATGCCAGGCTGGAGGAGGGAGAAGTAGGACAAAAAGGTGGTTTATGTATATGGGGAGGATGGACATTAAGGTGTGTGGCGTGACGGTGAAGGACGCTGGGGATAGGGCGGTATGAAGAAATCGAAAGAATTAAACTAATGAGTCGATTTTGATAAAAGGATTTTTTTTTCGTCTATAGCCTAGCGTTAGTGCTTCTAGCTGTTTGAAATGAAAAAACGTGGGTTTGATTCATTGTAAGTTAGTTAAACTTTCATATTTTTTGGCGTTTTAGATTTCATGAAAACGTCATTGATGCATCGTGAAGTTATATAAATTTAGAAGCAGTAATTATATGTCTCACCAAAGAGGCTGTGAATAGCTCATAGGAACACAAACTGGATTAATTTGTAGATGTCTTTTAGATATGCATCGGTGAAATGTCCGTTCGGCAAATTGTCATTCTGCCTAATGTCTGTTGGCAAATATGTGCTTCGGCCATCTGCCCGGGAGACGGAGGGAACTCTTCTCTAACGTCTATACAGTGTGTGTGTGTGTGTGTGTGTGTGTGTGTGTGTATGTGTGTGTGTGTGTGTGTGTGTTTGTGTGTGTGTGTTTGTGTGTGTGTGTGTGTGTGTGTGTGTGTGTGTGTGTGTGTGTGTGTGTGTGTGTGTGTTTAAAGAAAAAAAACTTTGGAACTGGAAAAATAAGGAAAAAAAAAGTTTTCATAGTTTAATCATGTATTATATTCACTTATGCAAACGTTAGAATGTCTTTTTATTATATCAGTCTTGTTTAAAATATTCATGGGTGTTCACCCCCTTTCGAAAGAGGAACATTACTGGCACACAAAATGGTGAACAACGTCTACAAGGGAATGTAACTCACCAGACTTCTCGAATCATGCAAAATTTTGCCTTTTGAAACCACTTCATTCCGTACGCAGTTAAAGAATCCTAAGATGTAATAATAACGTCATCGGTTCCGATTTTACGTAAAGAACTCCCTTATCTACCAAGGGCTAAGACGGTTGCCTTCTTGGAAGGACTTTTTTTGGTAGATGTAATCGTTACCCTGAGTGCATGCCCTTGCTAACCTCAGACCGTGAAGGGGCGCGAACCCTCGACCTGACGCCTCAAAGTCGCGGGCGCTACCGCTTGAGCCACGGTGACTGTAATAATAACTTCATCGATACGTGACAAAAGTTACGAAACTTATTTTAATCCAAGCCAGGAACTCCCACTGGTGCAAGGAGCCTAACTTCTTCAGATCAAATGATCGCTTACCCAGCGAAGGCTCTTTTAAAATTGACTTGTATTAAAAAATCGTATTTTACATTATATTGTGCTGTGTTTGTCAATAGCTTTGGCTCTGTAGCACTTATATTGCACAGGGCTGTCTTTCAGTATCTATAGATACATAATGATAATATAGATTGTTCCTTTCCGGTTTTACGTCACAGACTCCCTTTTCTACCAAGGGCTAGGACGGTTGCCTTCTTGCGAAAGACTTGTTTTTTCAGATGTAATCGTTACTCTGAGTTCATGCCCTTGCTAACCTCAGACCGTGACGGGGCTCGAACCCTCAACCTAACGCCTCAGTCGCGGACGCTACCGCTTGAGCCACGGTGACATAATGATAATATAGATTAGCTATTCTATATACGAGCTAAGTGAAATAACTTCGAATACAGGAAATAAATCTATTATCGTAGGTCCAAGACTTATGCTAGTAACATGTATTCTACTATTATTTATCGCCTTTTGGCAAAATATTAATAATCTGCATTACATTATATGAAAAGTAATATAGTATTCCAACGTTGTGGGATACTTTCGGATAGACCCCATCCGCATTCGGATACCCGTATTAAGATCGTTCAGTACGTGTATAGGTAATTCATGTTATAAAAAAAGGAAAAGGTGCCATAATTTATTATTATTATTATTATTATTATTATTATTATTATTATTATTATTATTATTATTATTATTATTATTATTATTTTTATTATAATTATTATTATTATTATTATTATTATTATTATTATTATTATTATTATTATTATTATTATTATCATTATTATTATTTAGTAGGTGTAGTAGTAGTAGTAGTAGTAGTAGTAGTAGTAGTAGTAGTAGTAGTAATAGCAGCAGCAGCAGCATTGCGCCCACTACTACACGCTAAAAGTCTTTCCCTTTTCTTTTTATACATTATATATGTGTCTTAAGAGTCCAATATATATACTGCAAGCGGTAAAATATATTGCTGGCTGGAGAGCATTATATGCCAAAAGTCTAGTTTTTCGCATTTTTAAAGCATGCATAATTTTATATCGAGAATAGGACCGCGGTAACGCAGTGGTTAGTGTACTTGGCTCGGGAAATACAAACTCGTGTGCGAGTTTACTTTAGAGCGTTAGGACGGGCATCTATCCTTAATTAAATGATTTAATGTTAATCAATTTATGTATAAAGCTATGTGTGCAAATCTCACCGTACGGAGAACGAGAGCTTGTTCCGGTTTTACGTCACGGACTTCCTTTTCTACCAAGGGCTAGGACGGTTGCCTTCTTGCGAAGGACTTGTTTTGACAGATGTAATCGTTCCCCTGAGTGCATGCCCTTGCTAACCTCAGACCGTGACGGGGCGCAAACCCTCGACCTGACGCCTCAGAGTCGCGGACGCTACCGCTTGAGCCACGGTGACTACATGTACGGAGAACGAGAGCAATAAGAATTATTTAGCGAGTGAAGTCAGCAGTAAGCTATTTACATCAACCAGGCTGTTTTGCTCACGACTCTTGGCAATGAGTAAGAGGGGAATAAGGCTGGATGCCCTTCCTAACGCCCCCAGCTCACGCGTTGTACCACTGAGCTTCCATAGCGCCAGCGTTAGTTACTTCCACGTATTCAAAATACTGTATGTAAGGTTAGGCTAATACCTGCGCTTTTTTTTTAACCTCTGGGTATTTTGGGTATTAAGGCTGAAAGCCCTTATTCTCCCTTCCAAGAAAGATGGATGGGTGTGGGAGTATTGCTACACCCACCCATGTGATAAAGCAGTGAGGGTTAATCTGCTGCGGCTGTCGGTCCTCACGGCAGAAGATTTTGTTCCACTTACCCTGTGGATGACCCAGGTAGTGCGCTGGGGAAATTATAGCAGCCCTTTATCCCCAAGGATTTAAGAAGAGCAATCGAAGTATTTTTGGTTCTGATGAATGTGTGGTTTGACTCGGCCACCCTTTTACAAGAACGATTGCGGTCTGTAAGTATGTATATATGTATGTATCCTCATTTACAAGAAACTTTGCTATCTGTATGTATGCATGTTGTATGTACGTCCCTACGTATGTATGTATGTATGTAATGTATGCACTTAAGAAAACCCATCCCAGGCGATCCAGGAGTGGCATTTAGGGTATTGCTGCCTCGTACTAAAAGCTTAAGTACTCTTTTTTTCCAATCATCTTTGGGTAGTTAAATCGGAGAATGACTACGGGATACGAGCAATAACTTCGTATGCTTTGGGCTATTTGCCTCATCTCATTCCAACTCGTGTGTATGTATCTCTGACGAAAGAATGAAAAACATAGAGTTATGGTAATATAATAGTGTGAGTGTGTATCTATCTATCTATCTATCTATCTATATATATATATATATATATATATATATATATATATATATATATATATATATATATATATATACATACATACACACACACACACAAAAGTTCAAAGACATGCCACGAAACTGGTGCCAGAAATACGCAATCTCGGTTATGATGAGAGGCTGAGGGAATTAGACTTACCATCACTCGAAGCTAGAAGAGTGAGGGGGGGATATGGTGACAGTCTTTAAATTCCTTCATGGTTATGATAGAGTGGATAGGGATCGATATTTTGATATGGCTGGCTCTAGAACTAGAGGTCATAGTTTGAAGCTTCGTAAGAAAACTTCTTCGCAGGATGTAAGGAAATACTTTTTCAGTGTAAGAGTAGTTGATAATTGGAATTGGCTAAGCGAGGAGGTAGTTAATGCTATCTCAATCCATAGTTTTAAGGACAGGTATGATAAGTATCACTAAGTCTAAAATGGAACCGATGAGGAGACGGGAAGATACGAGCTTTGGGCTCTTTCCCGTAAACACAATTAGGTAATCACAATTAGGTAATCACACACACACGTGTGTGTGTGTGTTACTCCCCGAGTCAGGTGCTCCAACCACAGCGCTGCCGTTGTATTTACACTTCTCGAGCTCCAGCCTTGAAGATCCTCAGTTAGTAAACATCCCACTCAAACTAATATGACACACACGTACCCTGCTGAACTGACAGGGGTGACTATCACCCCGAATTGATCCCACTATCATCTTCTTCTGATCTCCTAGTATTCAGACGG
>JAXCGZ010013799.1:10000-25000 GCA_037179515.1 Halocaridina rubra | reverse complement strand
TATTTCTCGTACATTTTTCTTTATCTTTTAACCAACTTCACTTATCTGTGTTCTTTACCTCGTGTTCTGGAAGGGATGTCTGTGACAAACCTCATAAATTCATACATAAGTTAATGTATATTCATAATACGTCACTTCTCTTTATTTATTCATATATCCAGATTTCTCTTGAAGATCTCATGGAATTCATCATCTGAAAAAAAAAATGTATTTATTATTCGTAACTTTTCTTGGAGGCCTGAAGATATTCTGAAATCCAGATTTCTCTCGCCTCAATATAAGATTCATGTCTAAGAAAGTGCTTGTTTATATTCGTACCTCTCATGGAGGTCCTGAGACTATTCTAAAATCCAGACATTTCTTGCAGGTCTCGTAAAATCCACGTTTACAAAAAATTAGTTAATATTCGTACCTCTCCTGGAGGCCTTAATAAAATCTCGAGTCTGGAAAGATAGAAATATCTTATATCCCAAAAGAAAAAAGAGTAAGTCGTTGTTTCCAGGCTGCTATGCATTCTTCCAGGCATGGTATTGACAGAAGGATTTCTGGAATTTGCAAAAGATCCCTAAAACTATTGGGACGTTTTGGGGTTGCGTAGTTTCCACTCAGTCTGACGTCTTGCAATGATGCCAATCCCTTTTTTACATATACACACTCCTTTGAGACTTCGTTACGATTTGGACTTTCATAAGAATAAAAAAAAGAATTTTTACACGGCAGTAGTCACCGTGGCTCAAGCGGTACGTCCGCGACTCTGAGGTGTCAGGTCGAGGGTTCGCGCCCCGTCACGGTCTGAGGTTAGCAAGGACATGCACTCAGCGTAATGATTACATCTGCCAAAACAAGTCCTTCGTAAGAAGGCAACCGTCCTAGCCCTTGGTAGAAAAGGGAGTCCGTGTCGTAAAAACCGGAACTTCCAATGCTGATTAATTGTTCTTGGTGATTGTCGGTAGGAATTGCTTATGGTGAGAATTGGAATTGATACGGGTGATTGTTGGTAGGGAATTGTACTTGTTAATAACAGGACTTGTTTATGATGACCGTCTGAAGGAATTCCTGAAGTCATTTAAATCCGTTTGGTGAGAACTGGAATTGATACATAAGAACATAAGAACATAAGAATAGAGGACACTGCAACATGCCTACTGGCACACACGAGGCAGCTCCATTTTTGAATTGTATTTTCAGCATGTCTAACCTATTCTATTCTACTTATTTATTCTGTTTTTCTTTTTATGATTTTTCTAATAAGCACTAACCTATTCATACCCACCCTACCTCTGTCATATGTCTATCTAATCTACATTTGAAGGTGTCTAAGGTATTGGCACTTACTATCATACTAGGAAGCTTGTTCCATGCATCAGCTACTCTATTACCAAACCAATTTTTACCAATTTCCCTTCTGAACCTAAATTTATCAAGCTTAAATCCATTATTACGAGTTCTGGTTTGATCATGAATTTTTAAAACTTTATTAATATCTCCCTTGTTAATCCCTTTAAACCATTTATACTCTTCAATCATATCCCCCCTAACTCTTCGCCTCTCTAGAGAATGTAGATTAAGTTTTTTTAATCTGTCCTCATATGGTAGATTTCTGATATTGTGTATCATCTTGGTCATTCTTCGTTGCACTCTCTCCAAGGATTCAATTTCCATTCTATAATAGGGTGACCAGAATTGCACAGCATAATCTAAATGGGGCCTAACTAATGCAAGATAGAGCTGCAAAATAACTTTTTCCGTCCTATTGCTGACGCTTCTTGAGATAAATCCTAAAATTCTGTTTGCTTTATTTCTGACTGCTGTGCATTGCTCTCTTGGCTTAAGACTACTACTCACAAGAACTCCCAAATCCCTTTCACACTGAGAACTCATGATTTCATGGTTATTTAGCTTATAACTAGTATTGTCTTTTATAGTACCCATTTTAACTACTTTACATTTTTCAACATTAAATTCCATTTGCCATTTGTCCGACCATTCAGATAATCTATTTAGATCTTCCTGTAAAGCATGAATGTCTTCTTTTCCATTTATAGTTCTACCTATTTTAGTGTCGTCTGCGAATTTACTTAGGTTACTACTGATATCCGAATCCAGATCATTTAGATATACGATGAATAATAGAGGACCCAGTACCGAGCCTTGTGGTACCCCGCTTGTAACCGAGCCCCACTCTGATTTCTCTCCATTTATGCAAACCCTCTGTTTTCTGTCTTTTAACCATTGTTTGATCCATCTGAGCACAGCTCCTCCTATACCATGAGCTTCCAGCTTTTGAACTAATCTTTTGTGAGGAACTCTATCAAAAGCTTTGCTAAAATCTAGATATATTGTATCATATTCTTTGCCACAATCTACTGCCTCGTAAACTTCTGAATAAAAAGACAGTAAGTTTGTAAGGCACGAAAAACCCTTAAGAAACCCGTGTTGTGAAAGTTTTATCAGTCTGTGTAATTCTAGATGTGCCCTTATTTTATTTGCAATTATGGATTCTAGAATCTTACCCACTGTTGACGTTAAACTAACCGGCCTATAATTATTCTTTTTAACACGTTCTCCTTTTTTAAATATTGGTACCACATCTGCCAATTTCCACTCCATGGGTACCGATCCTAATTTTATTGAATTATTAAATAATGCAGTTAGAGGACAACTAAGCTCTTCCTTGCATTCCTTTAATATTCTAGCATATATTCCATCAGGTCCCGGAGATTTATGAGCCTTTAATTTATCTATTTCTTTTATTACCTCCTCTCTCGTAATATTTATTGAACTAAGTATATTATCGGGACTGTCTCTGTAAATGGATTCTACTTCCGGAATATTTTCCAAGTTTTCATTTGTAAATACAGATAAGAAATAATCATTTAAACATGTACACATCACTTTATCGTCATCTGTGATATGGCCATTGGCTACTTCAATTGGTCCGACTTTTTCCTTAAATTTTGTTTGATAATGTTGATAAAACCCTTTAGGATTTTCTTTAGCTTCTCCTGCTATTCGAACTTCGTATTTTCTTTTCGACTCTCTAACTATCTTTTTAACTTTCCTGTTTAACTGTATATATTGCTGCCTCACCTGCTCTTCACCTCTTTTTAGTTTCCTGTATATTCCTCTTTTAATACCTAGAAATCCTTTCTAGGTCTTTCAAATCCCTATTTTGCATTGGACTCTATCCTTTGGGGTCTGGAAGAGAAAAGGCTTATTTAGAATTCTGATTCTCATGAATACAACAACGAAAAATTTTACCCGTCTTTCAATGCTGATTTGGAATTGTTTTTGGTGATGGCTGGAATTGCTTTGCACGATTGTTTTGTAGGAATTGTTCTTGGAGTCAGAAATTCCTTCTTTTTTTCCAGTATGATTTGGACTTTCATGACAGTAGCCAAGGAAGGAATTGTCTTCAGTCCTGGTTAGGAATTGTTACTGGTGATTGCTTGTAGGAATTGCTTATGGTGAGAGCAGGAATTGTCATTAACGACTGTTTGTAGGGAAATGATCTTGGTGATAGCGATTGTCTTCAGTCCTTGTTAGGAATTGTTACTGGTGATTGCTTGTAGGAAATGCTTATGGTGAGAGCAGGAATTGTCATTAACGATTGTTTGTAGGAAAATGATGATGGTGATAGCGATTGTCTTCAGTCCTGGTTAGGAATTGTTGGTGATTGCTTGTAGGAATTGCTCATGGTGAGAGCAGGAATTGTCATTAACGATTGTTTGTAGGGAAATGATCTTGGTGATAGCGACTGTCTTCAGTCTTAGTTAGAAATTGTTACTGGGGATTGCTTGTAGGAATTGCTTATGGTGAGAGCAGGAATTGTCATTGACGATTGTTTGTAAGGAAATGATCTCGGTGACAGCGATTGTCTTCAGTCCTGGTTAGGAATTGTTACTGGTGATTGCTTGTAGGAATTGCTCCTGGTGAAAGCAGGAAATGTCATTAACGATTGTTTGTAGGAAAATGATGATGGTGATAGCGACTGTTTAGAAGAAATTCCTTTTGATGAGAGCAAGAATATTTTTTGGTGACTGTAGGAATTGTCCTTGGTGATATTAGGAATTATTTCTGGCGAAAATTTTCAAGGAATTGTACTTGATGAAAGCAGGAATGATCTGGGTATTTATGGGATTTGTTTATAATTAATAATAATAATAATAATAATAATAATAATAATAATAATAATAATAATGTTCCGGTTTTACGTCACGGATTCCCTTTTCAACCAAGGGCTAGAACGGTTGCCTTCTTGCGAAGGACTTGATTTGGCAGATGTAATCGTTACCATGAGTGCATGCTCTTGCTAACCTCACCCTCAGACCGTGAAAGCTATTTAAAGAATCTCTCTCTCTCTCTCTCTCTCTCTCTCTCTCTCTCTCTCTCTCTCTCTCTCTCTCTCTCTCTCTCTCTCTCTCTCTCTCTCTCTCTCTCTCTCTCTCTTTCAACTTGATCCCCTTGTGATCCTTTGGAGAAGTGGCGTTCACTTTACCTTCAATATAAATATGAAGAAAAAAAATGGAGAATTTTGTTTATTTTTATGCTTTTGTTATTTTTCCATTATTTATTGTTTTTTTATTTGCATTTCTGTTGATTTATTACTTGTTTTTATCGTATTTCCATTTTATTTGTTTCCCATTTTTTCCCTTTATGATATTTATTTGCATTTTTACGATTTTTACTTGTTTGCACTGCATTTAATTTTAAATTTTTATTATTTTCTCTACTCTATTTTTTTCATTGCTACTGGTTTGATATATTTTAATTTTATTTTTTTATGATACGTTTTATTTCAAATTAAAATTTTAAAGTTTTATTAATTACCAGTATTTTCTAACTTATTTATTTGTTTTTTTTAAATTGATTTTAATCTTGTTGTCATTGTATTCGCCTTTTCAATTCCTTAATTTAAAATTAATATTTTTTCATTCTTGGTTTTAGTCTGTTATTTTTCGTTACCCTGGGCATGCATTCAGGGTAACGATTACATCTGCCAAAACAAGTCCTTCGCAAGAAGGCAACCGTCCTAGCCCTGGGTAGAAAAGGGAGTCCGTGACGTAAAACCGGAACATAAATGTTTATCTGAATTTCTATTCTTATGATTTTTCTAAATGTTATTTATTTCCATTTATATTTTTTTTTTATGATTTTATATCTACTTATTTTTTTTGAATATTTTCTTTTATTCTTATTTTTAATTTTTTTCTGTTATTTCTTTTTGTTATTTTCTGTTATTTTCTGTTATTTTTTTATGATTTTATATCTACTTATTTTTATTGAATATTTTCTTTTTTTCTCATTTTTACGTTTTTTCTGTTATTTCTTTTTGTTATTTTCTGTTATTTTCTGTTATTTTTTTATGATTTTATATCTACTTATTTTTATTGAATATTTTCTTTTATTTTTATTTTTACGTTTTTTTTCTGTTATTTCTGTTTGTTATTTTCTGTTATTTTCACAATTTCATTTAATTTTTTTTTCATGTTTTTTTGGGGGTCTTTTATTCTAATTTTTACGTTTTTTCTGTTTTTTTTTATTTTCTGTTATTTTCACAATTTCGTTTTTTTATGATTTTATATCTACTTATTTTCATTGAATATTTTCTTTTATTCTTATTTGTACGTTTTTTCTGTTATTTATTTTTTTTATTTTCTGTTATTTTCACAATTTCATTTATTTTTTTTCATGTTTTTTTTGGGTCTTTTATTCTTATTTTTACGTTTTTTCTGTTATTTAATTTTGTTATTTTCTGTTATTCTCACAATTTCATTTATTTTTTTTTTCATGTTTTTTGGGGGGGTCTTCTATTCTCATTTTTACGTTTTTTCTGTTATTTCTTTTTTTTTATTTTCTGTTATTTTCACAATTTCGTTATTTTTATGATTTTATATCTACTTATTTTTATTGAATATTTTCTTTTATTCTTATTTTTACTTTTTTTCTGTTATTTCTTTTTGTTATTTTCTGTTATTTTCACAATTTCATTTATTTTTTTCATGTTTTTTTGGTGGGTCTTTTATTCTAATTTTTACGTTTTTTTTCTGTTATTTCTTTTTGTTATTTTCTATTATTTTCACAATTTAATTTATTTTTTTTCATGCTTTTTTGGGGGTCTTTTATTCTTATTTTTACGTTTTTTCTGTTATTTTTTTTATTTTCTGTTATTTTCGCAATTTCATTTATTATTTTTTTTCATGTTTTTTTGGGTCTTGTATTTTTATTTTTGCGTTTTTTTCTGTTATTTTTTTTAATTTTCTGTTATTTTCACAATTTCGTTATTTTTTTTTCATGTTTTTTGGGTTATTTTAGGTTTTCTTTTCTTCATTTTCTTTTTAATTATTCGTAATATCAGTTTATATTAACCATAAGTTTCATTTTTTTTTTAATTATTTTGGTCTTTGTTTTTAAGTTTTATTTCAGTATATCGTTCGTTCGTTCCGGTTTTACGTCACGGACTCCCTTATCTACTAAGGGCTAGGACGGTTGCCTTCTTGCGAAGGACTTGTTTCGGCAGATGTAATCCTTACGCTGAGTGCATGCCTTTGCTAACCTCAGACCGTGACGGGGCGCGAACCCTCGACCTGACGCCTCAGAGTCGGAGACGCTACCGACTGAGCCACGGCGACTACAAGTTTTATTTCATTATATGTCTTAGTTATTGTTTCAAATGGTATTTAATATTTTTAATATTTATTTTCTTTCTTCTTCATTTTTATTATTTTGTTCTTTGTTAAGTTAGTTTTATTCCATTATTATTATAATTATTATTTCAATTGCTATTATGCATGTGTTCCATTATAATCTCCTGTTTTTATTTTTCTTCTCAAATTCCAATAAAAATCTTCAAAATCCGCCTTTATTAGTTTTTTTTATTGTTTTTATATTATTTGATGACGTCCCCTTCTTGTCAGTATATATATATATATATATATATATATATATATATATATATATATATATATATATATATATATATATATATATATATATATCTGCACTCAGCAATATTTGGAAATATTTGAAGAATCCTAAAGGGGGTTTAACGGTCAAACGGTTCGTCGAACGCGGTTCGACAGACAGGTGTTTGAAGTGATGTTTGAACGTGTGAACGGGGTATTTGGTTGGCGAAAACAACCAAATATTCGTCGCCCGCATGCCAAACTGACGATAATTTACGAATTCATGATTTCTAAAGGGGGGTTTACACGGTCAAACGGTTCGTCGAACGCGGTTCGACAGACGTGTTCGACAACCAAATACCCCGTTCACACGTTCGAACATCACTTCAAACACTTGTCTGTCGAACCGCGTTCGACGAACCGTTTGACCGTGTAAACCCCCCTTTAGAAATCATGAATTCGTAAATTATCGTCAGTTTGGCATGTGGGCGACGAATATCACTTATATTTCCATATAACTCTCCCTTTCATTTCACTCAAGAAATACATAGTAAATAATTTTGTTTATTTTTACTTGAATGAAATAGAGTTGATTGAAAGCTAAGTGCTCACTTTTGCTATTAAAACGAAGCCTGATTGTTTTTATTAAAAATAAAACTACTAACAAGAATTTTATTTTGGTATGTTAGGGATATTTTTTTCACTTTGTTTTATATATTTTTTTATCCTATCAGCTTATTAAAACCAACATCTTATCAAAATGTGCAACTTTACTTGCAATAACATATAGCCGTCTGTGTGCTCTTTGATTTCTCATTTAGAGAAGCAGTTATGACGACGTTGCGTAATCGATTGTATTGGCTTCAAGAGGGAGTAACTCCAACTCCTTCAGCCTTTTTTAAGTAATAGACAACCCTTTTATCATATTTAGTGTATTTATTTTTCAAATGAAAGTAAAGAGATCTTGAAAACTTCCTAAGGAATGAAATTAAATCCATCAAAGGATATATATATTTAAAGTAAAGAGATCTTGAATACTTCATAAGGAATGGAATGAAATCCTTCAAAGGATATATATTTAAAGTAAAGAGATCTTGAACACTTCCTAAGGAATGAAATGAAATCCATCAAAGGATATATATATTTAAAGTAAAGAGATCTTGAACATTTCATAAGGAATGGAATGAAATCCCTCATAGGATATATATTTAAAGTAAAGAGATCTTGAACACTTCCTAAGGAATGAAATGAAATCCCTCAAAGGATATATATTTATTAAACGATTTTACAGTGATAGATTAAACTTTTCAGAAATAGGCTGAGAATGTCTTCATTATAATTCAAAAACAATCAACAAATTATGGTTCAAATTTTTTGGGGGGTCTTTAATTTGTATATTGGATATCCTCGACATCTTAAAGACAACAGAATTCCCATAATTGGGTAAATAACATTAACAGGAAAATGTTGTTATTACATCCGAATGTTTACAGAGGTTAGCTGCAGAAGACAGTCTTGTAACCATGCAACATTTTTAACCAGGACTAAAACATACAACATTTGTTAGTATTTCTAAGAAAACTTCTTAAAAAGATGACGATTTCTTATACGGGGGATTTATTTATTGAAAAGACAACTAACTGATTATATATATATATATATATATATATATATATATATATATATATATATATATATATATATATATATATATATATATATATATATATATATATATGCGCTGAAAATAATCTAATTTCGCCTTTCTACAAGACTCTTGAAGAGCGTTATTAAAATGCTTTTAAGTAAGGCTGCATCAGAGGCAAGTTGAAAGTCAGAATTATGATGATATTTTCTTTACTATGGACTTCAGCCTTATATTCACGTCCTCATTTAAAGAAGACTAATATATATATATATATATATATATATATATATATATATATATATATATATATATATATATATATATTAGCTCCAGTATTTACTTAACATCGCCCAATTACCCTCCTATAATAACAGACAGACTCTATGCTAGAAAAGTCATTAAAAGCTCAAAAATCACAGACACAGAAACAGTAGTCTCAAAGTAGATCCTAAAAAGGAAGTAGTAGTAGTAGTAGTAGTAGTAGTAGTAGTAGTAGTAGTAGTAGTAGTAGTAGTAGTAGTAGTGGTAGTGGTAGTAGTAGTAGTAGTAGTAGTAGTAGTAGTAGTAGTAGTAGTAGTAGTAGTAGTAGTAGTAGTAGTAGTAGTAGTAGTAGTAGTAGTAGTAGTAGTAGTAGTAGTAGTAGTAGTAGTAGTAGTAGTAGTAGTAGTAGTAGTAGTAGTAGTAGTAGTAGTAGTAGTGCCGGGTGAGGCCCAAATTCAGATAGAACTACAAGAGTAACATGAAAATTTACTGAAATCAAACGGAATGTAAATATTATTGTTCCACTTATGGTGCTAAGTTATTGCCTGTTTTCTATTGAACACTCCAACATTATTTGTTTTTAGCTATGGACTTCATATTGCTAGAACTTGGTGTGATAAACAGCCTTATTATATGGTATTAACAATGATAAAGCAGAGATAAGCAATATCTACCTTGATTATTCTTTCTTTCTTTCTTTTTATTTTATTTTCGTTCTTGAGGTTATCCCTGTCATATTTTCATTCTTCTTATCTTCGTTATCATTATGCTCTATTTAAACCTTATCTTTGTTTAATTATCTTAAAGTCAAAAATCGAATCCATGCTGCAGGACTGTAGATGGTCAATTCTTTACGTGATAAAACTTTCAAGGAGTGAATCCATGCTGCAGGACTATAGATGGTCAATTCTTTACGTGATTAAATTTTCAAGGAGTGAATCCATGCTGCAGGACTGTAGATGGTCAATTCTTTACGTGATCAAATGTTCAAAGAGTGAATCCATGCTGCAGGACTATAGATGGTCAATTCTTTACGTGATCAAACTTTCAAAGAGTGAATCCATGCTGCAGGACTATAGATGGTCAGGTCTTTGCGTGATCAAACTTTCAAGGAGTGAATCCATGCTGCAGGACTATAGATGGTCAGTTCATTACGTGATCAAACTTTCAAGGAGTGAATCCATGCTGCAGAACTATAGATGGTCAATTCTTTACGTGATCAAACTTTCAAGGAGTGAATCCATGCTGCAGGACTATAGATGGTCAGTTCTTTGCGTGATCAAACTTTCAAAGATTGAATCCATGCTGCAGGGCTATAGATGGTCAATTCATTACGTGATAAAACTTTCAAGGAGTGAATCCATGCTGCAGGACTATAGATGGTCAATTTTTTGCGTGATCAAACTTTCAAAGAGTGAATCCATGCTGCAGGACTATAGATGGTCAATTCTTTACATGATCAAAATTTCCAAAGATTGAATCCATGCTGCAGGACTATAGATGGTCAATTCTTTACATGATCAAAACTTTCAAAGATCGAATCCATGCTGCAGAACTATAGATGGTCAATTCTTTACATGATCAAATTTTCAAAGAGTGAATCCATGCTGCAGGACTATAGATGGTCAATTCTTTACATGATCAAAATTTCCAAAGATTGAATCCATGCTGCAGGATTATAGATGGTCAATTCTTTACATGATCAAAACTTTCAAAGATCGAATCCATGCTGCAGAACTATAGATGGTCAATTCTTTACATGATCAAATTTTCAAAGATTGAATCCATGCTGCAGGACTATAGATGGTCAATTCTTTACATGATCAAAATTTCCAAAGATTGAATCCATGCTGCAAGATTATAGATGGTCAATTCTTTACATGATCAAAACTTTCAAAGCTCGAATCCATGCTGCAGAACTATAGATGGTCAATTCTTTACATGATCAAATTTTCAAAGATTGAATCCATGCTGCAGGACTATAGATGGTCAATTCTTTACATGATCAAAATTTCCAAAGATTGAATCCATGCTGCAGGACTATAGATGGTCAATTCTTTACATGATCAAAACTTTCAAAGAC
Source organism: Halocaridina rubra (assembly GCA_037179515.1). Classification (NCBI taxonomy): domain Eukaryota; kingdom Metazoa; phylum Arthropoda; class Malacostraca; order Decapoda; family Atyidae; genus Halocaridina; species Halocaridina rubra. Next base: position 14,103 of record JAXCGZ010013799.1, on the reverse strand, counting down.
TGAATCCATGCTGCAGAACTATAGATGGTCAATTCTTTACATGATCAAATTTTCAAAGATTGAATCCATGCTGCAGGACTATAGATGGTCAATTCTTTACATGATCAAAATTTCCAAAGATTGAATCCATGCTGCTGGACTATAGATGGTCAATTCTTTACATGATCAAAACTTTCAAAGACTGAATCCATGCTGCAGAACTATAGATGGTCAATTCTTTACATGATCAAATTTTCAAAGATTGAATCCATGCTGCAGGACTATAGATGGTCAGTTCTCTACTTGTTCAAATTTTCAATGACCAAATCCATGCTGCAGGACTATAGATGGTCAATTCTTTACGTGATCAAATTTTCAAAGATTGAATCCATGCTGCAGGACTATAGATGGTCAATTCTTTACATGATCAAAATTTTAAGGCTTTTAACTCTTTGATGATTGTCTTCTTGATCCTGCTACAATGCCGCGCTGTTTATTGGCAATGAGATCGTCTGGGAAAATAATTTATATTTAGATATTGCAATTAACTGTCTACATAACTAACAGAATCATGTTTACTTTCAAGCCTTGGCTCGCAGTTTATAAAATCTAACCTAAACTTTGAAATGGTCAATAGGTAGACATCAGACTCTTCCATAAACTCATTTTTTTTTAACCGAAGAAGCTTAAAAGCTTTCAAGACAAACGGGTTGAGATTACCACCTTGAGAAACAGTGTACATTGTGCATTAAAGTTGCATCCAATTTAGGCACAAGGCCCGCCCCCCAAGAAAAAAAATATATTAATCATAGAAGCACATGGCTGGCTCTTTCTCGTAAATGCTGGACTGAAGTTTTGATGTTAAGTGTAACGTAAAGTCAGTATTATTTCCCTGTAATGAATAGATAATTGTTATATGAAATTATACTCTCAACTGGTTTTGCTTATTTATGCTATAAATGGAGTTTTTGTGTGACTAAATCCACACTCCATTGTTACTGCTTTTAACACCACAAGCTGACAAGCTGTTAAAACAGATTTAATGCTAATGTTCGGATACATTTCTCCAGCACATCATCCTTCCGAAATAGCAAGAAGGGTTAGTTATAGTAGCTAAGAAAATCGAAAAAACGTTGAGTTAGCTTACACATTGAAGAAGCCACTAAATAGTAACTTTGTTTTTTGGCATTAGGTAATCTACGTGAACTGTGATTAAAAAGTAAAATATATCTTCCCTCCTTCCCTACCACGTGTTATGGAAACTGCCACTTCTAATATGATATTATTGAAATATTCTTCTTCAGTATATATATAACAGCTGTGCAAGCTCACAAAACATAAAAAAGCTAACAATCCACACTCTTTTTTAAAAGTCTAAAATGCTAAATAGAGTAATCTGTCAAGTACCAGGAAATCCAAGGGTGATTGAGAACTTTCAAAAAGTAATGTCTTCTCATGACACGTTTCTAGATGATGCAATATTTTAGTATTTTTGCTTCTAACACGTGGTGTGCCTTGCTTTGGAGGTTGTTAATTGTCCATACTGCAGAAAAGTCTATTATTAGGTGTTAAGTAATTGTGGATATTTTAATGTTTGCCTCACTTTATGATCTCGTAGGACGACAGGTCTCAGTGATGACACAAAGCATGGCGAAGACATTCCCTCTTGTAGCCTATCTAACAAGAACGACGTCCTCTTGATGAGTAAAGAGGACGTACATCTGGAATGAGGACATGGGATATGGAGACATGAAAATTATTTTAGCAAACGGGGATTGAAAATGAGAAACAGACCCTGAATGGAATGCCAAGCTCCTCAGAACCACCATGATTTTTTGTTTGTTTGTTTTTTTGTAAAGTAGCGAATGAGCTCACATCTCAAACCCACCAGGCATTCTAGACAATGATGGCAGACATGCATCTTTGATGAAGACAGACACTTCCTAGCAGCAACAACTCCTTTATCATATCGAGTATCGTAAAAATGAACAATATATTTACTTCATATCCTTTTTTATAGGAGTATCGAATGGGTTCGCGCCACGATGCACCAGGTATTTTTCATCATGGTGGCAAGCCTGCATCCAGGTAGTGGACTCCACAGGAATTCTTCATAATGATGGCAAGCCTGCTTCCAGGTAGTGAACTCCACCAGGAATTCTTCATAATGGTGGCAAGCCTGCTTCCAGGTAGTGAACTCCACCAGGAATTCTTCATAATGGTGGCAAGCCTGCATTCAGGTAGTGGACTCCACCCGGAATTCTTCATAATGGTGGCAAGCCTGCATCTAGATAGTGGTTTCTTTCTGACAACTACATCTTTGTCATCTAGAACCGTCAAAATAAGAAATGTATGCGCAGTAAAGTGTAGAAGTGTTTATCTGGAATGTGTTCTAACAGAGAATAAGTCAAAGCGTTTTAGTTCGCACTTTTGTCTTGCATCTTTTAGGCGAGAATTCAGAATGGTGTTAGTCTGATGCAGGTTCGCCATCTTGGACCTTGGTCTTGGGATGTGAGGATCAATTTGGTGGCATCATCGCTGCAGCTGTCGTGAATTAGATGTAGTAGGCCTTTCCATTTTAACATAATAGTTTCTTAATCTTATTTATTACTTATTTTGAGTTGGCAGAGTTGATGAAGATAAAGAGAGTAGCAACTAAGAACATCAGTGGTTGTCAGTCGCCCTTGATTTGTGACCCCGGAAGGTCGCTTGAATTTTGGTTGCGGCTTTATTCAAATCTGGGTCGCTTAGGTCAATATCCAATTCCTCATCCTGTGGAATAGAAATAGGAAAGCACGTGTTAAATGAATATATGATAATACATTAAATATCTCCTCAACTATTAGAGTAATGAATGAAGAGTGTTGACGGGTATGTTGGGAGTAAGGATGCTGATAATGGAGCTGCCAAGGAGGAGGGAGAGATGTAGCCCAAAGAGGAAGTTTGTGGATGTGGTGAGAAGGGACATGGAATTGTTTTGGGCGATGAACATAATAGATCCGCTGTGGCGACCCCTGACGGGAGAAGCCGAAAGAGTTGATTTTGATGATTAAAGCAATGAATTAGCAATTACAATATTAGAAGCAATATTTCCATGTGGAAAGTATACCCTCACTTGTCTTTCTCAATATTGGGTAAGTCGATGGAACCATCATATATATAAAATAAAGAAATGTGTCAGAATGATCACAGAATCATCAGAGCTGAGATTGTGTCGTTCAGCAGCGAGGATTCTTGTGTTTGACATGTAACACTGCGCTTCTGAACGGTTACCACTTCTGTCTCTGAGCCGTCATACTCGAATTCAGAGCAGAGCCTCTATCCGTTCAGTAGCGTGGATTCTAGTCTCTCTCTCATGTAACAATGCACTTGTGAATGGCTGCTTCTGAAACTTTAATACGAAAAAGCGATTCCTAATGGATATGGCTGGACTCCTGTTTTGATTTTTGTATAAACATCTAAAAATTGTTTGTCCTGTACGAAGGTACTACATCATTCGAATATAAACTAATCTGTATATAAAATAAAATATGTTAGCATTAATGGGGAAATTTCAGTGTCATCACAATTTCCCTCGACTAAGCCATTCTAAAAGATAGTGTTTCCTTAACACCTTCAGTATATATAGAGTCACCATTGTCAGTCTCCAGTACAGTGATGTTTGCCATCATGTACAGCCCTGCAATGCCTTTTTCCCCTCTCTTGGTTTCCCCTCTTATTGTAAGTAATAAAATTAACAGTATGGGAGGGGAAAGAGACGTAATGGCACATGAAGAGAATAATATTTGACTTCTTTTAAATCTTCAGGGCAGGACGGGCAATTTTGCCGGACGGGCAATTTTGCTCTTATTTAAATTATCGAAATCATGCCATAAAAACACCGTTTCACGTCGTACATTAATGCATCTATTGGTGTACTCAGTGTACTTGCTGAGTTGATAGAGACTATTAAATGGACGTCATTAACTCTAACATCTCATTATGGTTGACTCCGTCAGGAAGTTGAACTCGAAGTCGGGACCTGTTGGCTGAGGGCCGGGGGCTTTATCATCTGAATTCTCGAAGAATGATAGAAAATTTTATTCTTGGGCAACTAACAGTGAATGATCCGATAAACTTGTCCT
>JAXCGZ010013799.1:0-5000 GCA_037179515.1 Halocaridina rubra | reverse complement strand
CACAATCATTAAAAAAATATAAAAAAATAAAAAACATTAATCGAGGGGCAAATAAGCGCACACACGCGTACACACACACACACACACACACACACACGAGGTATTTTTGTTTTGTTTTGTTTAAGAATAGTTTATAAATGGAATTCGCTAAGTGAGGTATTAGTGAGTAAAAACTAAACAGACCAGGAAACGGGCAATTACGAGACTAGGGCTCTTTCCCGTGAGTACACTAATGTAAATATAAATAGGTCATGCACACATAAACGTACACACAGACACGCACACGTCCAGCTTCATCTGTGACACACACAGTCCTCTTTTCACCGAAGGTCATAAACCGAGGCATCCCCTTGTGGGGGATTCCCTATTGGCACTAAATTTCCACCTTCACCTTCCTTTAATCTTGACCCAACTTATTATTCTCGTCTGTCTTCATTTAATGGCAGCTCTCTATGCCTTTCCCCTCTTCTCCCCCTCTCCCTCATACCTTACCCCCCTCTTCCCCCTTCCCCCTTACCGCTTCATCTCCCCTCTCCCTTCACCTTCCATCAAGAAATCGACTCTGCCTCTTCTTTATTTACCTCCTTTTTTTTTATTGCAGTTTTTTTTTTTAACTTTTGCCTCTCCATTCCTAACTCCTTCCCCTCCCTTCCCTCTCCTCCCCTCCCCTCCCCTCCCCTTCACATTCCATCTAGAATTCGCTGTTACCTCTTCTTTTGGATGGATTCGGTTTTACGTCACGAATTCCCTTTTCTACCAAGGGCTAGGACGGTTAACTTCTTAAGAAGGACTTGATTTGGCAGATGTAATCGTTACCCTGAGTGTATGCCCTTACTAACCTCAGTCCTATTCAGTTTCTTGTTTCATTTATTTTTATATTTACCCATCTATTCCTCTCTCCCCCCCTCCGTTTCCCCGCTCCTCCCTCTCCTTCACCATCCATCAAGAAATCATACCTTCCTTTCCCTCCCTTCCCCTCTCCCCCTTTCCCCTTCTGTCTCTCCCCTTCCCCTCTTCCTTTCCCCTTCACCTATCCCTCCCCATCCCTCTGTTCCCCCTCTCCTCTCCCTCCCCATCCCTCTTTTCCCCTTCTACTCTCCCTCCTCATCCCTCTTATCCCCTTCCCCTCTTCCCCTCCCCATCCCCCTCTTCCCTTCCCCATCTCCTATCCCCTCCCCTTCACCTTCCATCAAGAAATCTTTACCTCTTGTTTCTTAAATCCTTTTATTGTTAAACTTCTTTAATCCATTCCCCACTCCCTCTCCCATCCCCTCCCCCATCCCCTCTCCCTCTACCCTTTCCCTCTCACCTTCCATCAAGAAATTACCTTTTCCTCTTCTTCTCTTACCCCCCTTTTTATTGCTTATCTTTTATTTACTTATTACCATTCCATTCCCACTTCTCTTCCACTTCTTTTTCTCCCCTTCCCTTTCCCCTTCCCTTCCCCTCTCCCATCTCCTTCAACTTTCTTCAAGAATTCGTCATTGCTACCTATTCCTTTTGCCCTCCCCCTCCCCCTCTTCTTCTCCTGTTCAGCTTTTTCTTTTCTTTTGTTTTTTTTTAATTTTTAATTGTATTTTTTTTTTTACATTTTCATGGCAACACTGACCATGATTTAATGCTCTGATCTTTTTCGGTATTAGAAGATTTTTCCTAAAGGGGGGTTTACACGGTCAAACGGTTCGTCGAACGCGGTTCGACAGACAAGTGTTTGAAGTGATGCCCGAACGTGTGAACGGGGTATTTGGTTGTCGAACACGGAACGTGTTCGACAACCAAATAACCCGTTCACACGCTCAAACATCACTTCAAACACTTGTCTGTCGAACCGCGTTCGACGAACCGTTTGACCGTGTAAACCGCCCTTAATATTTCCCTTTTTCCTATTATTTGATTCTCTTATGCCTGAGCGTGTCAGTAGTCATAACATATTGAGTATACAGCTTCTCGTCTGATTAGCAAAGTTAGTTGAGTCTGGTCAGTACTTGGATAGGTGTGCACCAGGGAAACACTAGGTAATGTTGGCGTATTAAGGAGAAAGCCGTAACGTAATGGTAGAGCACTTGACTAGGGAGATGATTGACCTGTGTTCGAGCTCACGGCGGGGCGTTAGGAACGGTATCCATCCTTAATCCCTCAGCTTCGATTCGTGTCCACCCCCAAATAGGGATTCATAGTGACATAAAACGCAAAAAAAAAAAATCATAATTTGGCGACTCCCAAATTCAAATATATTTACTTCAGGCCATGATTATATCTTAGTAAATGTTGTTTGCCATTGTGTGTGTCACTGTGAATTGTCATTCGAAAAAGGGTAAACAAACAGGTTTGAGCTGGGGAATTAATGCTCGATGCCATCCCTAATCCCCCACAGTGGGATGGAAAATGGAACTCACCTCTTCTCGGCTAGAGAACTTGAACTTCTGTGCTACCGAGGTCCCCTATATGAAATTATTTTTTTTTTATTATTTTAATATATCTTGCACTAGTCTTCTTGTGTAATTTTCCGAGTGACTCCAAAGTGCAAATGTTAAATACTCAAGTGACCTAGATTAGGATTAGCTGGCCAAGGGTTGGATTAGCTTCCAGAGTCGCATTTCATTACATAATAGATTTTACGATTAATTCGGGGATCGGTGATGTTTATATTTATACCCGATTAGCCAACTATTGGCTGGAGATCACTGGGTTCACGTGAATGAAGAGGGGGACTGGGTCCCGGCTATGTGGTAACTATGTAGTCGGGTTCTGAACGATCAGAGTCCCTTGCCTCTACGTTTCATGAGAGACCTTTAACCTATAATCCGACGACTTTTCCTTCTTTGATTCAATGCTATGGCGCGTGTTATGTGTTAGCTTCTTATTTTTATAAATACCAAAATGCTACAAAAATATATGATATTTACTCTCTCAAACTAGACATTTACGATCGTTTTTTGTTCTTATTTATATGGTTATTTTTATACTGTTTGTATGTCGTTTATAATACGAATTACTGGTGAGAACGTACTTTATTTATTTCGTGACATTAACTTAGTTTTAGTATAAATGTATGTACACACGCACACGGTATATATATATATATATATATATATATATATATATATATATATTATATATATATATATATATATATATATATATATATATATATATATATTTTTTTTTTTTTTTTTTTTTTTTTTTTATGTAGGTGGACCAGAAGTAGGTATAGAGTTCTCTCACTCGGGTTGGCATTAAAGAGTAGCAATCATCAGAAAGGGTCTCCAAGGAGTAATCCTTCACCCAGAGGGGGTGAAAAAAAAAATAGAAAGCTGTATACTCAGCTAGTCCCCCCTTGTGTATCATTTATACTTTATTTGCTATTAATTTTCTCATAACCAAGAAACTCTACGGTTTAATAACACCTGGTTTCGTGCAATCTAGGTACGGTTTGAGAATTCAAATCTTTGGTAATATTCGCTGGCTTATTATATACACAACTTTATGAAAATTAAATTTCTCTCTCTCTCTCTCTCTCTCTCTCTCTCTCTCTCTCTCTCTGTATGTATATATATATATATATATATATATATATATATATATATATATATATATATATATATATATATATATATATATATATATGTATATATATATATATATATATATATATATATATATATATATATATATTTTTTTTTTTTTTTTTTTTTTTGTCCTTGACACCGTGTGCCAAGGTGCCTCCAACTTCACCACCGAAGGTATAAAAGAAGAAATTAATCTCTCAGCTTGTCGCCAAGCTAAGGAATGATCGCATTTTGCCGATTGCCTATGCTCATTTTACTGTTTCTACCCAATCTCACTCGTGGCATGTTTTCGCATTTTAATTCATATCCCATACTATATAGGCATCAACACTGATCAAATAAGCACATTACTTTATGTGAAAACTTAAAGTATATTTCGTCCCTGTCTGGGATTCGAACCTAGGGTACATCAACTGTGTGCCAAGGCACTACCAACTATACCATCGAAAGTATAAAGAAAGCTCAAACCTCTCAGCCATTTGCTAAACTAGGGAATGAACGTATTCATCTGAATGCCTACGATCATTTTTCTGTTTCTTCCCAACCTCACTCGTGGCGTTTTATAATTTTAATTCAAATCAAATATATATTTTTTTTATGTATTCCATATATCGCCTTAGTTTCATATGTAAGTATTTGTCAGTAAGAATTGTATAAGTCTTTTCTCCTGAATCGGCTTATCTCTCAGTGAATTACTATTGCCTCCAAAGGAAAAAAAAAGAATTATGAATTCTATTGCACAGGTTTTCACGGTTGGAGTCATTCTGCCTCTGTTACTTAATATATTTCACTAAATTCCCTCTTCTGTAACTTATTAAACACTCAGAATCCAGAAATTAAACAAAAATTGCATTGAAAATTCTTGTCAAGAGGTTTACCAGAGAGCTTTTGAACTCCCCCATTACCCACCTTCCACTCCCACCCCTGTGATAACAGAGCCTTACGTTTGCATTTTAAAAGGGAAAATTATTATTATTATTATTATTTTTATTATTATTATTATTATTATTATTATTATTATTATTATTATTATTATTATTATTATTATTATTATTATTATTTGTCTGACTGTCTGTCTATCTATCTAGATAGATAGATGGATGGATGGCTCTGTCTGTCTGTCTGTCTGTCTGTCTATCTATCTATCTATCTAAATAGATGGATGGATGGATAGATAGATAGATGGATGGATAGATAGATAGATGGGTAGATAGATAGATAGATAGAAGGTTGAGGATGTTTCTCTTCATGTTTTATTTGGGGATAGATGAGAAAATTATTGTATATTCTGCGAAATATTTTATTTTATCTAAATTTGTAGACTGTTGAATTCATATTAGACCAGGTGCATGAATGAGAGACTAATGGCCTGAAAGGAAGATGGAAAAAGAAAAATCGACTTTCTTCTTATATAGCAATATGGGCTCATAT
>JAXCGZ010013798.1:15000-54271 GCA_037179515.1 Halocaridina rubra | reverse complement strand
GATAAAAAAAATATATATAATATATATATATATATATATATATATATATATATATATATATATATATATATATATATATATATATATATATATATATATATATATATATATATATATATATACAGTGTTACCCCAGTTATTCGCGTATCTTGGTTCGCGTTCTCACTCTATCGCGATTTTTTTTCGGATAAATTATTATTTTATTTTATGGGTATACGCAAAAATTTTAAAATATTGAATTTTTTTTTTTTTCAGTATTTTAATTTTTTTATTGGAAATTTAAATTTACGTTGCTTGCTGTTATTTATAATGTAAAGGGTGTTTTTTTAACAGTGCAGGGAGGGTTAATACAGTTTGTAAACGAAAATATAATTGTAAATGAGTGTGTGTGTCACGTCATCATCACCTCATTCATCGTAATTTTATCTATCACTTTTATAAAAATTTACGTTGCGTGCTGTTATTTATAATGTAAAGGGTGTTTTTTTAACAGTGCAGGGAGGGTTTATACAGTTCGTAAACGAAAAAATAATTGTAAATGAGTATGTGTCACGTCATCATCACCTCATTCACCGTAATTTTATCTATCACTTTCATAAAAATTTACGTTGCTTGCTGTTATTTATAATGTAAAGGGTGTTTTTTTAACAGTGCAGGGAGGGTTTATACAGTACGTAAACGAAAAAATAATTGTAAATGAGTATGCATGTCACGTCATCATCACCTCATTCACCGTAATTTTATCTATCACTTTCATAAAAATTTACATTGCGTGCTGTTATTTATAATGTAAAGGGTGTTTTTTTAACAGTTCAGGGAGGGTTTATACAGTACGTAAACGAAAAAATAATTGTAAATGAGTATGTATGTCACGTCATCATCACCTCATTCACCGTAATTTTATCTATCACTTTCATAAAAATTTACGTTGCTTGCTGTTATTTATAATGCAAAGGGTGTTTTTTTAACAGTGCAGGGAGGGTTTATACAGTACGTAAACGAAAAAATACTTGCAAATGAGTATGTATGTCACGTCATCATCATCACATTCACGGTAAGTTTTCCTATCACTTTCATAAAAATTTACGTTGCTTGCTGTTATTTATAATGTAAAGGGTGTTTTTTTTAACAGTGCAGGGAGGGTTTATACAGTACGTAAACGAAAAAATAATTGTAAATAAGTATGTATGTCACGTCATCATCACCTCATTCACCGTAATTTTATCTATCACTTTCATAAAAATTTACGTTGCTTGCTGTTATTTATAATGTAAAGGGTGTTTTTTTAACAGTGCAGGGAGGGTTTATACAGTACGTAAACGAAAAAATAATTGTAAATGAGTATGTATGTCACGTCATCATCACATTCACGGTAAGTTTTCATATCACTTTCATAAAAATTTACGTTGCTTGCTGTTATCTATAATGTTAAGGGTGTTTTTTTTAACAGTGCAGGGAGGGTTTATACAGTACGTAAACGAAAAAATAATTGTAAATGAGTATGTATGTCACGTCATCATCACATTCACAGTAAGATTTCCTATCACTTTCGTATAAATTTACGCTTGCATGCTGTTATCTATGAAGTAAAGGGCGGTATGTTAACAGTACAGGGACAGTTTATACAGTGTAAACGTAAAAATATATTAAAATATCTATGTACATATAGGCTGATCCTACTTCGCGGATTTCCTGGTTCGCGCCGGGTCCCGGAACCGAACTACCGCGATAAGTGAGGCAACACTGTATATATATATATATATATATATATATATATATATATATATATATATATATATATATATATATATATATATATATATATATATATATATATATATATATATATATATAGGCTACAGCATTATAATACTGATGGTGTTCCCTAGCATTACTGAAATTACCCAAGTCTAGCCTAATTTAACATAACTTGAAGATAAAGAAAAAAAATTATAATCGTCAAGACTGAAAGTACTTGTTTGCAAGGACAATTTTACTGAAGGCAATGTTCCCTGGGACAATTGTCCGGACACCAAATATATTAGTATAGTAAGAATGAAGATGTAAAAATATGTTTAGTAATATGAGGAACTAATACCATAAGGAAAAAGGTCCCAAAACTCTATTCAATATTTAGAATGCTTAAAACATATAATTATAGTCACCATCACTCATCTGACAACATATCTAACATTCCCAAGATCATGGATGAAGACAATGAATAATACTAATAAATCGAAAATGTGTGATGCTAATATGCTGAACTGCAAGAATAATTAGACAACTGTCACTTTCCATTTCATAAATATTGCAAATATGAATCACCAATTCACTGCAAGGTTTTAAAATCAAACTCAAATGGTGCATGTTTCTTTTTGCAATATATTTACTCCATAAAATATACTGTGTGTGCTGATAAGGACTTCAAAATTCATTTAAATGCATGAGCTAAGCTACAGCAGTGCGGATAAGCAGCATATAATAATATAACCTATTTAATTTGCATAATTACCGAACATAACTGATCTTATGAAAAAAAAAAAAAAAAAAAACCTATATGAATTACATGTACTGTAATTAATATTAAATATATCAGAATACAAGCTGAACTATCTATATTTTTATTAATAAACTTTCTTTCAGAGCTCGAACCTTATTTTTCCAGTGAAGTTTGCCTTGATGAAGGAATATCTTGGTCGTTTTTTCTATGACACCCATCTCGCCCCCAACTATTATTTTGTGTTCTAAGCAGATCTCAACATTGTAAGACATTTTTTCCTATACACACAAATCATATCCAAGGAGTTGTTTGGCGTTTTTAATTTTTCTCATTAATTTTTATAAAAAGTGGTCTAGTTCTTCCTGCTTTTGTTTGCCCACTATAACTGTGTTTGTACTTGCGAGCGATGCTGATCAGTACATAACTGGCCAATGGTGGTGAAATAAGGGCAGAGATAATCATGCACAATGGGTCAATAAGGTATATGACCAGGCATCAAATTCTTGGCTGTCTATTCAGTATAAATCTGAATTACTTAAAAACTGGACTGGCTTTGAGTTGGAACACAGAAAAAGCTTCAGCCTGCCCCTGCACTTCAAAAAGGTCATTCAATGTACATCTAGAGTTTTCTGTATGTCAAAGAAACTCTCGTTCAAAACCATCATTATTTACTTGCTTTTAGGCTAGTTAGCTTAGGAATGATTTCCAGCACTTCTGGGGCTTGATTCATTTAAAACACTAATAACCTTAGGAAAAACAAATTTTATCTCCAGAGGGATAAGGGTGTAATGGTAAAAATCTACCATAATCTGAGCTTTATTTCCATTTAAAATAATCTGTGTTTGAAACGCACACTTTCTTTTCCCATAACAGTATGGGGGAAGAAGCAGAGAATTGTTTCTTTTTTTTGGGCTTGTGGACCATAATATGAACATCTAAACTTAATCTAAGTAACCTTTCCTACTACAAATGATGTACAGCGTTTGACCCAGGACGGGCAAAGAAAATTGCCCCCATCAGGCTTGGGCACAAAAATGCATTAAGAAAAAACAGCAACATATGAACAAGGCCGAAATAAAAGCATGATAAACCATAAAAATATACAGGCTGAAAGAACAGTCAAAGGACTGAACACCCTGAAATATGGCAGGATATATGCGGCCCAATTTCCCCCGTACTCTTAAGACTGGGGCGTAGCAACCAATTCTATGGGGTTTTTGTTGTTACAAGCCACGCCCCTTTTGAGAATCCAAAGAGGATGGGGCCATGGCCATAAGATCAAAACTTAATGCAATCACAACATAGTAATTACAGTATTTTTTTGTAGAGACAAACATAAAATATATACTCGATTTACCCTCATGCTACTTCAGCACCACCACGCCATTTGGAAGGATAACTTTTAATGTACCAAATATGTCTAGATTTCCAACTAACCTTTTTGAAGTTTTTTGTAAGCCTCAACATCTGTTTCAAATTTCTTTTGGATGGCAGCAGTTTCAGCGCTTCCAGGACGCATGGTTAGAAGTAATTTTGGGGGAAAATAGACCACAAACAGTCAATGTGAATCAGTTTTTCTTCTTCTTTCGGCATATGCAGGACACGAAGCTTGGGTCAGCTCATGGTCATAGCCCTCATATGGGTCCAGCTTAAATTATTCAAAAGAAAGAAGAAGATTAAAAAAAAAACCCACAGAATAAAGTAATACTGTTGACAACGTTATCCATGAACATGAAACCTGTGAAAAACTACAAATCTAAAATTCAAATTGATGACAGAACAAATATCATTTCAGCCCAAACAATCTTATATCGAATCTGCAAATCATATGGACCACCTCCTAATATTAACAATAGTAAGACTATATATATATATATATATATATATATATATATATATATATATATATATATATATATATATATATATATATATATATATATATATATATATATATATATATATATATATATATATATATATATATATATATATATATATATATATATATATATATATATATATATATATATCGCTATACTTCAGGTCCTTACTGCCTAATTGGGTTAGGAACTGATGCCCCAGGTATCCTCTGGGACATTACTGTATTGAACATATTCTAGAACAGTTGGTTTCTACAATGCGTCTGAAAATGTTTATTTTCATCTCTATGATGTCAGAAATTTTACCCTGTGAAAGTCCATACATCTGTATTTACCTAACTTGTGCTCGCGGGAATGAGCTCTCTGCTCTTAACTCCCCGTCTCCTGGTCGGTTTCATTTTTAACTCACTGACGTTTATTATGTTTATCTTTAGAGTTATGAATACATATAACATTTACTGATCTCTCCTTATCGAATTCCAGTTATCAACCATTTTTTACACTAAAATAAGTACTTCCTTACAGCCTGCAAAGAAATTTTCTCGGGATGCTTCAAACAATGACCTCTAGTCCAAGAGCCACCCATTGCAAAATATCTCTTCCTCTCTACTCTGTCAAACCATAAAGATATTTAAAAAATATATTTACCATATCCTCCCTTTTCCTTTTAACTTCGAATGGTGTTAAGTTTAATAACTCAGCCACTCATCAAAACTGATACTACATAGCTATATTACCAGCTTCGTAGTATGTCTTTGAACTTCTCTAATTTATTTATATGCTTTTTCAAAAGTGGATTCCAAAAGGGCGATATGCATTCAAGTTTTGTCCTCACATATGTCACTTAATTATTTCTGAACACATCCTTGTCCATTTGCTAAATTTACTATGCCACTTATGCGCATTCCCGGTGACAAATATGCCAATATGTTTCGCTATAGATCTCATTCAGTCACTTTTTTTTTCCTTGATGTTCTCCCTTGAGGGTAAGCGGACCTTCCCTTTTGGCCCGCAGGTGGGGTAAGATTTTGTTGATTGGAGGTGGTATTCGCTCTAGAGGGCGAATGGGCTTTCCTATTTGGCACGAAGGTGGGGTGAAATCTTGTTATTGTTGGTGGTATTCACTCTTGAGGGCGATCGGACTTTCCTATTTTGGTCCGTAGGTGAGGTTGTGCAAAACTGTAAGATAGTGGAAAACATAAGTGTTCAATTGAGGATTATTAATTTACATCAAACAATTTTAATGAATTCCTGTTTTGGTGGTGAGAGAGAGTTATTACATGGTTATCTTGGTGGAGGGTATTGACTGATGATATTTAGTGGACTGTTCATGTAGTTGTTTGTTGCTAGTCTGATTATGGAGCTAGCAACATGAAGGGCATTTGGATCTTCGCTGGATGTTGCGGGGGCACCAGTTTTCTGTAGAATTTCTGAAAAGTAATCACATTCGAGGATGTAGTGGAGAAGTGGATGTGGTGAGGCTACCTGGCAGAAGGTGCATTCCCTGATGATATCATCCACTGTTCGCCAGGTGCACTTGTACCTGAGTCTCAGACGTTACACATTGACCGCCATGCTTTGTCGAAGGTTCTTAGGCAGGGTGATTCGTTGAAGATCAATGGTGGCTTTGTACTGTAGTGGTATGATATATGTCTTCTTTATTTATATATTAATTTATTTATTGATATATATATATATATATATATATATATATATATATATATATATATATATATATATATATATATATATATATATATATATATATATATATATATATATATATATATATATATATATATATATATATATATATATATATATATATATATATATATATATATATATATATATATATATATATATATATATATATATATATATATATATATATATATATATATATATATATATATATATTTTCACTTTATTTATTAATAATTTTGTTGTTGTTGTAAAGTGATCCCTTAATTTTGCTTCTTGTTGTCATAACGAACAGTACATTGTTTTGGTTTTCTGTTTTATGGTAACACTGACTCTGTATTGCCGCCTTTTTCGTGTAGTGTGATATTTTTGGTCTGTTCATTTTCGATACATAAAAATTGCTTCATAATTATTACTGTGGCCTATTTTCTTACCTTAAATTATATTGTGGTAATCTTGATATTCTGTCACATTGAACTATAAAGTGGTGACCCCGGAGTGACAAGATATAGGAGTGACCAGATATTCGTGATTGACAAGATAGGCCTAAGTGACAAAATTTCTTCAGCATCATACCGGTAGGCAAGGCCTAGATTTCTTTCAGTATTTGTACTCCAAGATAAGCTGTCATAAACAATGCTCGATTCTGATGATGATAAATCTAGTGCTTTCAAGCACATAGCAGTGAAAGCCCCTGCATTCATGGACACCTGCGTTTCAGGGTGGTTTTCTATTCTTGAAGCTCAATTTGGCTTAGCTAATGTGAAATCCAGTGAAACAAAATTTTTCCATGTGTTATCTGCCTTGCCCCCTACTGTTGTAGAACGTGTTCCCCAAGACACTTTAAATAGGAGAGACTATGATATAATTAAAGCATACCTCACAAATCTTTTTAAACAGACCAAGCCTGAACTTTTCAATGATTTGATAAGTAATACAGTAATGCATGACAAGCCTTCAGTTTATTTAGAAGAAATTCGCAGAACTGCTTCTAAATTAGGAGTAACAGATGACCTAGTGAAACATAAATTCTTGCAAGCAGTTCCCAGTAGTATTTCGGCAGTTTTAGCCTCTCAGCAAAATATGGATTTACCAGCTTTAGGCAAGCTTGCAGATGAACTAATTGTATTTTCTCTAAATAATAATAGTGCTAAACCCATCAATGTTGTTGATCAGTCGTCAGCTTCTCGTCAAGCTAGTACATCCCAGTATGTATCAATTTCCAAGAATCCACCTGTAGGCCTAGGAGTGCAACCTTTCCATCAAAATCAACGTCCAAAAGTTTGTCGTGCCCATTTATATTATGGAACTCGGGCTAGATGGTGCAAGCCGTGGTGCCAATGGTCGAATAAATCTCAAAATATCCAGATGAAGGATTCTTCTAGAGCTCCGTCCCCAGCATCAATGTCTAGGTCCTCGTCGCCCGCACGGAATTTTCCTAGTTCGGAAAACTAATAAAGCAGACAGAAGAGAAAATTGTAGCTACGGCCACTTCTGTTCTGCCACTTCTACAGGTTGTAGCCAAAATTGGTTGTAGTGACATGGTCTTCACTGTGGATACAGGAGCAGCAGTCTCCATTATTCCTTATAAGTATGTTTCAGAAATTTTATTAAGGCCAACAGCAGTTAATATTTCTACGGCCACTGGTGAGTCAATAAAAGTTTATGATGAAATTATTCTTGACCTTGATATTCGGCAGTTGCGCCGTCGATTTAAGTGGACATTTGTTGTTGCAGATGTATGTACACCTTTATTAGGTAATGATTTTCTTTGCAATTTTGGATTGTTTATTGATTGTAAGAATAAAAGTTTACATGACAATATAACACAATGTTCTGTAAAAGGTGATATTGCAAATCATAATGTTTCTTATGTGATTAATAATTTGAACTATTTACCTGATTCTGTACAACAGTTGTTCCAAGATTTTCCCTCACTCTTGTCCTGTGTTAAACCTCTTACAGCTAATAATTCTTTCAAGAATTCTAATGTTTTTCATTATATAGATACAGGGAGTTCTCCTCCGACATTTGCTAGATGTCGTCCGTTGGCTCCAGACAAATATTCTGCTGCCAAGGAAGCATTTAAACAGTTGTTGGATATGGGTATTGTACAACCCTCTAAATCACCTTGGGCTTCACCCATTCATTTAGTTCCTAAACCTAAGCAAGGAGAGTGGAGAGTATGTGGTGATTTTAGGCAACTTAATACTCTGACCAAACCAGATAAATATCCTTTACCACATATTAGTAGTGTGTCATTAAAGCTTTACAAGAAAAAGATATTCAGTAAAATTGATTTGTTAAAAGCCTATCACCAGATCCCTATGAATCCTTCAGATGGTGAAAAGACAGCAGTAACCACACCCTTTGGGCTATTTGAATATTTATATATGCCTTATGGTCTTCGGAATGCCCCTGCCACTTTTCAACATTTGATGGACAATTTATTTAGAAACCTTGATTTTGTATTTATTTACCTGGATGATATTCTGATATTTTCAGAGAATACAGAAGAGCACAAGAAACATTTGTCTATAGTATTTGAAATCCTAAGCTCTAATAATCTTAAAATTTCTATTGATAAATGTGAATTCTTTAAAAATGAAATAGAATATTTAGGATATTTGATCACTGCTAATGGTTTAAAACCTGGTTCTCATAAACAGACAGATATTGTTGATTTTCCTAAGCCAGCAGATTCTGCTGCCTTACGTAGGTTTATAGGAATGCTCAATTACTATAGACAAATGGTACCGCATTTTGCTGATGTTGTATATCCTTTGACCGAATTAATTAGATTACAACCTAAATCTAAAGAACTAGTATGGAATTCGGAAGCAGAATCTGCCTTTGTAAATGCTAAAGAGTCACTTAACAATGCTTGTACCATTGCATATTTCACTAGTAAGTGTAATTCTCCACTGCATTTGGTGATTGATTGTTCCCAAGTGGCAGCTGGAGCTGCGTTACACCAAATTCAGGATGGTAAATTTGTCCCTATTGAATTCTTTTCAAAGAAATTATCAGAAACTCAGAGGTGTTATTCTACTTTTGACCGAGAACTGCTTGCTGCGTATCTGGCTGTACTAAAATTTAAACATGTAATTGAAGGACGTGAAACCGTTTTATTTACTGATCATAAACCCCTTGTTTTTGCAGTTAAGAATCCTCATACAGCCAAGTCAGATAGACAGCAACGATATTGGTCTTTAATTAGCTAGTATATATCAGATGTTGTACATATCAAGGGTGCGGACAATGTTGTAGCAGATTGTCTTTCCAGACCATTACCTGTATCTTCTGTCTCAGTGGACTTACATGATTTAACCAGTATAGCTGAGAGCCAATCCACTGACACAGAAATTCTTAATTACAAAGAGAGATTGAAAATTTTCAAAATTCAGAATCATGACTTATATTGTGACGTGTCAACACCCCATCCAAGACCATTTCTTCCCTTAGCTTGTCGTAAATCAGTATTTCAATTTATGCATAACATTTCACATCCAGGAGTCAAAGGTACGTTGCGCCTTATCAAAACTAGGTACTTTTGGCCTAATATGGATCGAGATATTCGAAGTTGGACTAAAGAGTGTACTTCTTGTCAGCAGGTTAAAGTGCACCGCCATACCCGTGCTCCTATTACAAATTTTACAGCACCTTTTGGGAGATTTGAATTTGTACATTTAGATATTGTTGGTCCTCTCCCTCCTAGTAAAGTCCCTGGTCAGTCTTTTACAGCACCAGAACAATACGTTCTTACCTGTATTGACAGATCTACTAGATGGTTGGAAGCCATCCCCATCACAGATATTTCTGCTACCACTGTTGCTTTTGCTTTTATTAAAGGTTGGGTATCTCGTTTTGGAGTGCCATTATATGTTTTTACTGATAGAGGTGCTCAATTTGAATCTGCATTATTTCAGCAACTTTCCTCTATAATTGGATTTCATAGACTGCGTACCACTTCATATCACCCTCAATCCAATGGCATGGTTGAAAGATCACATAGAGTATTGAAAGTATCTCTGATGGCACGTAAAGATGATTGGCTTGCTTCTTTACCAATAGTACTTTTAGGTTTAAGATGTCTCCCCACAGAGTCTGGAGTTTCTCCATTTACTTTGGTAACAGGAAGTATGCTACTTAGTCCTAAAATCATGGTAACAACTGAAATTCCTTCTTTTGCACAACAAAAAGAAATTGTCACTGAATTTGTATCTCGAATGCGTGAATTAGATTTTTCTGAATCCTCTTATGGATACCTTCATTCATCCTCTGTTAAACCTTATGTTCCAAAAGATCTTGAATCATGTACACATGTTTGGGTTAGAGTGGATCGTGTACGTCGCCCTTTAGAGGCTCCCTACTTTGGTCCACTTGAAGTTGTGGAACGTGGTGATAAATATTTTATTTTACGTCAGCTTTCTGGAAATTTAACTACTGTATCTGTAGATAGATTGAAACCTGCCTCAATACCAAAATCTATCAGTTCTAATGAGACAGAACCTACTGTAAATAATGATTCTGTGCCAGAGGCTGTCAATTCTGATGTGATTGAACCAAGTGTAAATAATGATTTTTCTGATTCTAATTCCACAAATGACACGGATTCTGATACATTAATTCCTAGTAGTGCGTCTATTCCTGAAAATATTGATAATGAAGATGCTATTGAAGAAAAAATACCTCAATCTGTTGTAACGAAATCTCGTCGAGTTAGATTTAATCGTAACCCTGATTATGTATATTATTAATTTGTATTTTTTGTATCTATGTCTCCACATATATATTATATATCTATATTTTCTATTATCAGTGTTAAAAACTAATGTACTCCTGTACTGGCAGGGGAGTGTTGTAGTGGTATGATATATGTCTTCTTTATTTATATATTAATTTATTTATTGATATATATATATATTTTCACTTTATTTATTAATAATTTTGTTGTTGTTGTAAAGTGATCCCTTAATTTTACTTCTTGTTGTCATAACGAACAGTACATTGTTTTGGTTTTCTGTTTTATGGTAACACTGACTCTGTATTGCCGCCTTTTTCGTGTAGTGTGATATTTTTGGTCTGTTCATTTTCGATACATAAAAATTGCTTCATAATTATTACTGTGGCCTATTTTCTTACCTTTAATGATATTGTGGTAATCTTGATATTCTGTCACATTGAACTATAGTACCACCAGGTGGAGGGGGTGCCAATGTCTGTGCACTGGTTGAGTTTAGTTATTAAGGCATTAAGGAGTGACTTGGTGGCTTTGTTTTTTATCTGTTGAATCCCAGGAGGCAGAGATATTTGGATTTCTGTTCTAAGAGTGGCTTGTTTGGCAGCTTGATCGGCTTCCTCATTTCCCTTGATGCCGATGTGGCTGGGAATCCAGGCAAGAGTGATGGCTTTTCCAAGGCTGTTGTCTTGTGGTAGTGGCTGAGGATGGTGGTGATGATGCGTACATTGTCTCTGAGGAGTGGCTTCTTGATGGCCTGTAAGGCGCCTTTAGAATCAGAGAGAATTATGGTATGGTCAGCTCCTTGCTGGATGAAGAACTTCAGCGCCTGCTAATGAGAATCTATTTGTGCCAGTTGTGCACTTGCTCATTCTCTTTACTTGAGTATTGAATCTCATTAACCACTTTCTGACCACTCATTCAGAATATTTAGATCTCTCTGAAGCTATATACCCTTATTTTCGTCTTTTACATACTTCACAATCTTTGCATAATACACAAAGATATCTACAGATGCATTTAAGGACTCTGGCAGGTCATTTACAATTATAAAATACAGAAGTGAAAAACTGTTCCCTGTGGAACCCATTGCTAACCTTTCCCCAGTCATACACTGAGTGTCTTACTCAGACCCTGTGTTCTCTTCTTTCTAAACAAGTTTTTATCCAATACAGGATATCTTCACCTATGCTTACCATTACATGCAGCTTCTTAATAAGTCTGGTATGTGGGACTGCATAAAATGCCTTATGAGAACTTGGAAACATTTAGTTTGTCCAGCCCTCTCATTATTGTAAGACTTGACTCTTCGTCATGAATTTCTAGAAAGTTTGTTTCTTTAGACCTGCCTCTTCTAAAGCCATGTTGTTTTACTGACAAATAGTTGAAGGCTTTCAAGTGAATAAAAATGTGTTTAAGCAGTAATTTCTCCGTAACTTTGCTAGTTGGTGAAAAAGCCTTTAATTTGGAGATTTGTCTCTCCTTCCTTTTTTGAAGACAGGAATCATGCTCACTTGTTTCCAGCATCTCAGAATCACTTCCAGACAGCAGCGACATCTCAATAAGATGCAGAGTGCTGCTGCAGGTGATTCAGCACACTTCATAAATATAAAAAAGAGATGTATCGTCACCCCCCAAAGTTTATGAGGATGTAATCCCATCACTGCTTTATCTAAATATATAGTTGGATTGACTTTGTTCTCTAACACTATCCCATAGTCAATATATGCAATATGAAAGGGTGAAGTCATACCAAATGAAACACCTCGTACAATTCTTAGCTGATCTCTTAGAATGTCCATGTCGATAATTTTAAAACTTGTTCTTAAACTTTTAATTTCTCTCTGATAAAACTGTGGAAAAGTTTGGGATTTTAGATAGCTTTTGTAGTAATATTTCTCTCCGTATTTCTTCTTCTACTTGGTTAATCGTTTCTAGCTCATTTTTAATTTAGTGAGGCATTTATACTTTTTCTCCTCCTACTCCTATTCCAGCATATTTCTCTCCATTCCTTTGCCATTTTTCTTTCATTATTGAATTATTTCCATTTGACATTAATAATTTCCATATTGGTAAATAGGATGCAACAGCTAACTTTCCTCATATTTCTGTCAAAAGATATCGTATATCTCTTGTACAGATTCTTGTACAATATGATTCCTCTGCAAAACGATCGTTAATTTCCTATCGTCCCTTTTTTGATAGTTCTTTCTCGATTCCTTCTTGTTTCCTCTACTCACAGGTAGAACATCTTCATGATATACTCCATCAACAATTCACATTGGTCATTTTTCCAATAGGTGGCTTACACTCAATTCTACTAATATCCAGAACATTATATGTGAATCCTTGATGGAACACTGATGGCTCATCTCATTCCCTGACCATTGTTGGTTCCAGTACATGTTGGTGCATTAATCTCATTTCATAATCTAGGAATCTTGCCCAAAAAGAATCCTCTTCACTGTATGGGTCAAGACCATTCTAGTCTATTTTTCTATAATTAAAATCTCCCATGATTAATACTCTACACTTTCTCTCGCTTACATTATACATAACTTCTAATTCGCCCATATTACTTTTCTCATAAACCTATACTATTTTCTGGTATCTCACTGAGTTATATGATACTGGAATTATAATGATCTCTGTACCCGTATTTATGACTGACAAAGACAATATATATATATATATATATATATATATATATATATATATATATATATATATATATATATATATATATATATATATATATATATATATATATATATCTACCTTGGCTGTTTCCCCCTTTAATTGGGTGTTATCCAACAATCAATAAAGAAACCAATAAGGGGAATACTTTACTCTATGGGCAATGATGAGGGAGCTAGCGACCGTTCAGATGGCACTGCTGGAGTGCCACAGCCCATCCTCCCCGCTCATCCACAACCTGTGTCGCTTCACAACTGCCAACTCCCCTGCTGCCCCTACCACATGGCTACCTCCGTACGATGCAGCCCCGTGGTAACAGCAGATGCCCATCAGAGCTGCGTCACAATCGCTCGCCACTCATTCCTATTCCTAGCGTGCTCGCTTGCTTCTCTCACATCCATCCTCCTGTCTTTCAGGGCTCTCCTTACTCCATCCATCCACCCAAACCTAGGTCTCCCTCTAGCATTCCTCCCATCAACTCTCGCATTCATCACCTTTTTCAGCAGTCTTTCATCATCCATCTTTTCCACATGGCCAAACCATCTCAGAACATTCATATCTACTCTGGCTGTAATTTCTCTCCTCACACCCGTTCTTGCTCTCACCACTTCATTCCTTACCCTATCCAACCAAGATACACCAATCATACTCCTCAGGCATTTCATCTCAAACACATTTAGTTTACATCTATCACTTACTTTCATACCCCATAACTCTGATCCATGCATCACAGTTGGCACAACAACTTTCTCATACAAAACTTTCTTAACATTCATTTCCAACCCTTTATTCTTCATCACTCCTTTCAATGCACCTAACACTTTACATCCTTCATTCACTCTTGTGACACACATCTGCTTCCACTCCATCATTTGCAGCTATAACTGAGCCTAAATACTTAAACTGATCAACTTTCTCAAGTGTCTCTCCATTCAACATAACATTCAAAACAGCACCATCCTCATTTCTTGTACACCTCATAACCTTACTCTTTCCCACATTCACTCGCAACTTCCTTCTCTCAACAGAAAATCAAGGATTTAGAGGCAATGGTTATAAGCCTTGATGATAAAATTTGGAATATGGATAGAGAAATGAAAGAGAATGAAACACTTAGAGATGGAATAAGATTTTTGGAGGAAGTAAATAAAGCACAAGGGCAGGAGAGAATGGAACTAGAAAAATGAATAAAGAAGCTGGAAGGGGAAAAGAATGAATTAGAAAACAGAATTTCTAAACAAGAAGATAACAACAAACAGCTGAATGACAACCTAAATGAATAAGATATTAGTTCACTGCTCTCTTCTGAGAGAGACGAGATTGCAGCTTGGAATGTCCAGATTAAGGAAAACATTGAATAGTTTAGAAAAGAGTTCCAGGAGCTGAATATGGAACATGATGCCTTGAAAACTTCCTTTGCTGATGCACTAAAGGGGAATGTGATAGTAAAAGAGGCTGTAAAGGTGGTGGCACTGGAAAACATACAAACAGTTGTCTATTGAGACAGTAATGAAAACAATGAAAGACGTTGTGATGGAAAGGGCAAATCCACTGATTAAACAGGCACTTGATAAAGAGAAGACAGTGGCAATCTCAGGCATAAGCAAGTCCCAGAAGCCAACATGGCAGGGGAGACTTGAAGAAAATAAAGCTAGGGTTGTAGACCTGATAAGAAAGCTTAGAGTAGTTTGTGGTCCTGAGGATATTGTAAACATTCACCAACCAGGCAAATATTCGAGGGAAGGAAAGCCGAGACTAACAAAAGTAACCTTTGAGAGAGGGGAAATATGTAGGGAAACATTGTTGAGGAAAAAAGTCTAAAAGACCTTCAAGAATACAATGAGGTGTTCATTAGATGATACAGAATACAGGAAGAGATGGGAAAGATAAAAAACTTGTTGGAAGAGGCAAGAAGGTTAAATGATGAAAGAAATGAAGAAGAGAAGAAAAATTTTCATTTCAGAGTTCTTCCAGGCAAAGGGGAGATAAAGAAGATAATGATAGAAGATCAGGGGATGGGGCCTCATTAAGACTGTTATACACAAATGCTGATGGATTAGCTGGTAAGGCAGTAGAATTAAAAGATAGGATTCACAACAGTAAGGCAGATATATTAGCAATTACTGAGACTAAGTTGAGTGAGGACATAAACAGTGTCACAGTTTTTCCTAAGGGCTTCAGAATATTAAGGGTTGAAAGATCTGAGAGGACTGGTGGAGGGATAGCACTGCTCATAAGTGAAAGGATTCAAGTTGAAGAAGTAAACTTGGCTATAGAAAGTGAGTTCAAGGAATTTCTTGTTGCCTGCATAAATACTGGGTCAGAGAGCAGTATAATAACTGTTGTATATAACCCACCAAGGAACCAGAATAGGCTAGAAGTTTATGAGGAAAGTCATATAGGTACTATTGAAGTCATAAACTCACTTGTTAACATGGCACGGGAGAGAAAATGTAGGATTTTGATTATGGGAGATTATAATCATAAAGAGGTAGATTGGATAAATCTTACCGACACAGTGGTGAGGACTCATTCAGGGCAAGATTCCTAGATTGTGTACAAGGGACTTTCCTACACCAACATATAATGGAACCAACTTGATATAGTATCACAGATAATGTGTTGGATATTGAAAAAATTGAGTATGAACCACCAATTGGAAAGAGTTACCACTGTGTGTTGTTGATGGAGTATATCATTGAAGATATTCTGCCTGAGAGTAGAGGCACTGAGGACATAAGCAGGAACTATCCGAAAGGAGACTACATCAAAATGAATGAGCCTTTTGCAGTTATTGACTGGAGAACCTTATTTTACAAAAAATCTGTACAAGAAATGTATGACATCATTTGTGAGAAATATGGGAAGATAGTAGATTGCTGCATACCTGTCACCAAAGTAGGTGTAATTCATGCCAGAGAGAAATGGTTTGATAATGAGTGTAAAAGAGCTAAAATGTGGAGAGACAAATGCTGGAAAAGGCATAGGAGGAGAAAAAACATAAATGCCTGGCAAATCTACAAAAGAGCAAGAAATGACTACCTAAGTAAAAGAAGAGAGGCAGAGAGAGACTATGAGAGGGACAACACCAGGAAGGCTAAAGAAAATCCCAAGCTTTTCCACAGCTTTTTTTTTTCTTTGATGTTCTCCCTTGAGGGTGAGCGGACCTTCCCTTGTGGCCCGCATGTGGGGTAAGATTTTGTTGATTGTACGTGGTATTCGCTCTGCGGGCGAATGGGCTTTCCTATTTGGTGAGGATGTGGGGTGAAATCTTGTTATTGTTGGTGGTATTCACTCTTGAGCGTGATCGGACTTTCCTATTTTGGCCCGCAGGTGAGGTTGTGCAAAGCTGTAAAGATAATGGAAAGCATAAGTGTTCAATTGAGGATTATTAATTTACATCAAACAATTTAAATGAATTCCTGTTTTGGAGGTGAGAGAGAGAGTTATTACATGGTTATCTTGGTGGAGGGTATTGACTGATGATATTTAGTGGACTGTTCATGTAGTTGTTTGTTTCTAGTCTGATTATGGAGCTAGCAACATGAAGGGCATTTGGATCTTCGCTGGATGTTGCGGGGGCACCAGTTTTCCGTCGAAAATCTGAAAAGGAATCACATTCAAGGATTTAATGGAGCAGTGGATGTGATGTGGCTACCTGGCAAAAGGTGCATTCCCTGATGATATCGTCCACTATTCGCCAGGTGCACTTGTACCCGAGTCTCAGACGGTACACATTGACCGCCGTGCTTCGTCGAAGGTTCTTAGGCAGGGTGATTCGCTGAAGATCAGTGGTGGCTTTGTACCACCAGGTGGAGGGGGAGCCAATGTTTGTGCACAGGTCGTGTTTAGTTATTAAGGCATTAAGGAGTGACTTGGTGGCTTTATTTTTTATCTGTTGAATCCCAGGAGATAGAGATATTTGGATTTCTGCTCTGAGAGTGGCTTGTTTGGCGGTTTGATTGGCTTCCTCATTTCCCTTGATGCCGACGTGGCTGGGAATCCAGGCAAGAGTGATGGCTTTTCCAAGGCTGGTCGTCCTGTGGTAGTGGCTGAGGATGGTGGTGATGATGCGTACATTGTCTCTGAGGAGTGGCTTCTTGATAGCCTGTAAGGCGTCTTTAGAGTCAGAGAGAATTATGGTATGGTCAGCTCCTTGCTGGATGAAGAAGTCGAGGGTGTTGGCTATGGCAACAAGCTCAGTCTGGAGCGATGAGCAGGAGTTTGACAGTCTCTAGGATAGGACGTGGTTTCCAGTGGTGAAGGCGGCGGCTGAGGCTCCAGTTTCTTGATTTACTGAACCGTCAGTGTAGTAGACTTGAGAGTTTGGCCTGCTGCAGCTCTGAATTTTGTCCTTGTATATGTTTTTAAGGACAAGCGGGCTTACCAAGCTTTTGGGGTTGTCAGGGAGCTTGATCTTTATATCGAGAGGTTGGTCATTCCATGGGGGTGGGCATCTGTATTCAGGAAGCGGAGTGTCCTGTTTCTTGGCTAGGATGCTCTCCCTGACTGGCAGTGCTTGCAAGCTAGCGCAGACCTTGGCTGCCCAGGTTCTAGGATGGTGGTTGGGGTGGCGATTGAGGGCTAGATGAAGATATGTGCCAGCGAGGCATTTATGTTGGGCAGTGGTGGTTTTGCCCACAAAGAGGGTCAGTCTTTACTGCGCTCTGAGTTTGAGTGGCATGAGTCCCAATTCCATCTGGATGTTTTCTCTCTTGGTCCACATGGGGGCTCCTAGCATGGTACGTATGGCGTTGTTTTGAATTACTTCTATCTTGTCCCACTGTTGGTCTTTAAGTAGCCAGAGTGTGGGACAAGCATATCTATGAGGCTGCGTATGGCTTGTACATAGAAGCTTCTGAGGATATTAAATGATGCACCATCGTAGAGGCCCATCTGATGAAGGACCGCTTGTCGCTGGCTGCACTTGTCGCGCAAGTGTTGAATTTCAGGTCCAAAGGTTAGTCTGCCGTTGATGATTACATCCAGGTATTGGTGTTTGGTAACCCAGTCCACAGGCTCATTACCTATGACCAGATTAGTGTCTGGTCTCCACTGGTGGATGGGAAGTGCCTTGGTTTTGCGGGCATTGATTTTAACTCCAAGGGAGATGGAGGCTTGGTGAATCTTGGTGAGGCAGCGCTGTGTCTTGTTAGAGCTTCTGTTGCCTATTGTGACAAGGGCAAAGTCATCCGCATAGATGAAGAGTTTGGCTACATGTGGTAGTGCGATGTCCATGAGTTTTTCCATGAGACAATTCAAGAGAAGGGGCTAAGGATTCCACCTTGGGGGGGTCCCATTTTCGTGGTTTTTGTAGGTGAAGTAGAGCCCTTCTACTTTGACTCGTGCACTACGGTTTTGTAGACTCTGCTTGATCCATGAGAGAAGGTTACCTTTGATCTGCTTTGAAACGAGAGCTGAGAGTATTGCCGGCACATTGGCTAGTTCAAAGGCCTTCTCTAGGTCTAGAAAAACGATGTATCCACGGCAGTTGTTGATAAATGATAGCATGGAGGCTATGCATTCTGAGGTGCCTAAGCCAGGCTGGTAGGCAAACATGTTTTCTGGGAAGGGTGGGCATTTCCAGCGGACTCTGTTAAGTACCGTCTTTTCTGCCGTCTTGCTCAGACAGCTTAAGAGGGAGATGGGGCGAGGGTTGTAAGGGTCCTGTGGTTTTGGGATGGGCTGAATGTCTGCTCTGTTCCACGAGGCTGGTCTGATTCTTCGTGTGTATGTCGAATTGATCAGAGAGAGTAGAGCAAGCTTTCCTTGGGGCCCCATATTTTGAATCATTGTGTATGTGATTCTATCAGCACCTGGGGCTGTGTTCTTAGAGCTTTTGCTTACTCTTAGTAGCTCAGTCAGAGAGACTGGGGCATCTGTTTCGTCTTCAGTGTTGATGGCCTCTTCTGTTTCTTCCCATCTTGCAGTGGTGAGGTCCTGAAGAGTTGTTCTGGTGGTGATGGGGAGCTGGCTGGAGCTTGCTCTATCCGCGAATTTGACGGAGAGTTCTTATGCTGCCATGCTAGAATCCCTGTGGGGGATGATTTTAGGAGGTTTTCCTTTAGCAATGGAGTTAATGCTCCTCCACATCTGTTGGATATTGAAAAAATTGAGTATGAACCACCAATTGGAAAGAGTGACCACTGTGTGTTGTTGATGGAGTATATCATTGAAGATATTCTTCCTGAGAGTAGAGGCACTGAGGACATGAGGAGGAACTATCCGAAAGGAGATTACATCAAAATGAATGAGCTTTTTGCAGTTATTGACTGGAGAACCTTATTTTACAACAAATCTGTACAAGAAATGTATGACATCTTTTGTGAGAAATATGGGAAGATAGTGGATTGCTGCATACCTGTCACCAAAGTAGGTGTAATTCATGCCAGAGAGAAATGGTTCGATAATGGGTGTAAAAGAGCTAAGGAGTGGAGAGACAAATGCTGGAAAAGGTATAGGAGGAGAAAAAACATAAATGCCTGGCAAACCTACAAAAGAGCAAGAAATGACTACCTAAGTAAAAGGAGAGAGGCAGAGAGAGACTATGAGAGGGACATCACCAGGAAGGCTAAAGAAAATCCCAAGCTTTTCCACAGCTTTATCAGAGGAAAACTGAAGGTAAAAGAACAGGTTTTACGGCTAAAGAGAGCGGATGGAAGCATCACTGAGACGGATGAAGAGATCTGCAAAGAATTGAACAAGGAGTTTCAGTCAGTATTTACAGTAGAAAATACCCCACCCCCTCAGATTGCAGAGATAGAAGCTCAAGGGCCGGTATTAGAGAACATCAACCTTACAGCCACAGAGGTATGCAAAGCGCTGATGGATTTAGATGTTCATAAAGCTACAGGTCCTGATGACATATCACCTCATGTGCTTAAAAAATGTGCAAACATAATATCAGTGGCACTAAGTATCATATTTAAGGAGTCACTGGAGTCGGGGGAGATTCCAAGATGCTGGAAACAAGCAAATGTGATACCTATCTTCAAAAAGGGAAGGAGGGATACGGCTCTGAACTATAGACCAGTTTCCTTGACCAGCATAGTTTGCAAAGTTATTGAGAAACTACTAAGGAAACATATCTCTCTTCACTTGGAATCCTTCAACTTTTTGTCAGTGAGGCAACATGGCTTCAGAGAAAGTAGATCAACAGTAACAAACTTATTACAATTTTATGATGAGGTAAGCCAAATCTTACAGGAAAGAGAGCGCTGGGCAGATTGCATATTCCTAGACTTCCAGAAAGCGTTTGACACTGTTCCACATGGGAGACTTATTAGGAAGCTGCAATCAATGGCTAGAATAGGTGGAAATGTTTTGGAATGGATAAAAACTTACTTAGAAGGAAGGGAACAGAGGGTTAGAGTAAGACACTCAGTGTCTGAATGGAGAAGAGTTAGTAGTGGAGTTCCACAGGGTTCAGTTTTAGGGCCACTTTTGTTCCTTGTATATGTAAATGACCTACCAGAGTCTGTAAATTCATTCATGAATATGTCTGCAGATGATGCAAAGATCGTGAAGAAAGTAAAAAACGAGAACAATGATAGAGAACTTCAGGAGGATCTAAATAATCTGCATGAGTGGTCAGAAAAGTGGCTAATGAAATTCAATTCTTCAAAATGTAAGGTAATGAGAATGGGTACAAGTGCAAGAAGGCCCAAGCTTGACTACTCGGTGGCTGGAGTACAACTTCAAGAGACAGAAAATGAGAGAGATCTAGGAGTAAACATACTGGCAGATTTGTCTCCAGAAATACATATAAATGGCATAGTAAGGGCAGCATATGCATTCTTATCAAATGTAAGGGTAGCCTTCAGGCACATGGACAAGGAAATGTTCAGAAATATTTATGTAACCTATGTGAGGCCAAAACTCGAATATGCAGCCCCCTTTTGGAATCCGCACTTGAAAAAGCACATAGCTAAGCTTGAAAAAGTTCAAAGACATGCCACGAAACTGGTGCCAGAAATACGCAATCTCAGTTATGATGAGAGGCTGAGGGAATTAGACTTACCATCACTCGAAGCTAGAAGAGTGAGGGGGATATGGTGACAGTCTTTAAATTCCTTCATGGTTATGATAGAGTGGATAGGGATCGATATTTTGATATGGCTGGCTCTAGAACTAGAGTTCATAGTTTGAAGCTTGGTAAGAAAACTTGTTTGCAGGATGTAAGGAAATACTTTTTCAGTGTAAGAGTAGTTGATAATTGGAATTGGCTAAGCAAGGAGGTAGTTAATGCTATCTCAATCCATAGTTTTAAGGACAGGTATGATAAGTATCACTAAGTCTAAAATGGAACCGATCAGGAGACGGGAAGATACGAGCTTTGGGCTCTTTCCCATAAACACAATTAGGTAATCACAATTAGGTAATCACCACTCTAGCCATTTTTCCCTCTTAATGCTGCGTGTCTCTTTATGGACATGTTCTTTGACTGCCTGGAAAGTGCGGTAGGAGTCTTCAGTGCGACGTTTCCTGTGCATTTTCCGGATGACATTGAGGGGGTGATTGAGTTCTTTAACTCTGTCACAGTAGTACCATCTGTCGCAATGAGTGGTGTGTTGTGGTTTGCAGAAGGGGATGGAGGAGTTTGCTGCAGCTTGCAGGGCATTGACTAGCTCGACCTCTGCTTGATCGATGTCTTCGGATGGTATGTAGGCTGAAAACCAATTGCTGAGTGCTCCTGGAATCGGCCCCAGTTGGCCTTTTTGAAATTCCATCGAGGGGGAGGAGCAGGGATTTGGAAGATTTCAGGACTTGGCAGCGTGAGATGGATCCCGTATTGGTCGCTTGTGACCAGGGGATGAACTCTCCGTGTGGCGTCTTGCTTTAGGGAGTTGGAGACAAAGGTGAGGTCCAGTATTCCACCTCTGTCATGTGTTGGCTCATGATTGTTGAGAAGGGAGACGTCTTCTTGGTCGTCCAGCAGACTCATGATGTGTCTGCCTGCAGCACAGGGGCATTCATACCTGAATCTTGGATGGTGCGTGTTGAAGTCGCCTCCTATTACCAAGTCACGATGACTGGCTAGCCCGAAGAGGGTAGTCAGGTCTAAACCACCATTCTGTGGTCTGTAATTGTTGTACAGATCTATGCAGCTGCCCTGAAGTTTGATGTTAACAGCGAGGACGTGGACATCTTCGCCACAGTGGACCGGTCTGGTTATTTCCTTGGCTAACAGGTTTTTCCTGATGAAGGTGGTGCTGCCTCTGTTCTCCCCTGGAGACCAGTGCTGGTAGAATCCTTTGTATCCTGAGATTTTTGGAGTGTTTTGCTCTGTGCACAGGGTTTCTTGAACCATGATGACATCTACGTTGTCAGCCTTAGCAATGCCTTCAAGATGTTGTACCTTGTGATTACCTAATTGTGTTTACGGGAAAGAGCCCAAAGCTCGTATCTTCCCGTCTCCTGATCGGTTCCATTTTAGACTTAGTGATACTTATCATACCTGTCCTTAAAACTATGGATTGAGATAGCATTAACTACCTCCTCGCTTAGCCAATTCCAATTATCAACTACTCTTACACTGAAAAAGTATTTCCTTACATCCTGCAAAGAAGTTTTCTTACGAAGCTTCAAACTATGACCTCTAGTTCTAGAGCCAGCCATATCGAAATATCGATCCCTATCCACTCTATCATAACCATGGAGGAATTTAAAGACTGTCACCATATCCCCCCTTACTCTTCTAGCTTCGAGTGATGGTAAGTCTAATTCCCTCAGCCTCTCATCATAACTGAGATTGCGTATTTCTGGCACCAGTTTCGTGACATGTCTTTGAACTTTTTCAAGCTTAGCTATGTGCTTTTTCAAGTGCGGATTCCAAAAGGGGGCTGCATATTCGAGTTTTGGCCTCACATAGGTTACATATATATTTCTGAACATTTCCTTGTCCATGTGCCTGAAGGCTACCCTTACATTTGATAAGAATGCATATGCTGCCCTTACTATGCCATTTATATGTATTTCTGGAGACAAATCTGCCAGTATGTTTACTCCTAGATCTCTCTCATTTTCTTTCTCTTGAAGTTGTACTCCAGCCACCGAGTAGTCAAGCTTGGGCCTTCTTGCACTTGTACCCATTCTCATTACCTTACATTTTGAAGTACTGAATTTCATTAGCCACTTTTCTGACCACTCATGCAGATTATTTAGATCCTCCTGAAGTTCTCTACCATTGTTCTCGTTTTTTACTTTCTTCACAATCTTTGCATCATCTGCAAACATATTCATGAATGAATTTACAGACTCTGGTAGGTTATTTACATATACAAGGAACAAAAGTGGCCCTAAGACTGAACCCTGTGGAACTCCACTACTATCTCTTCTCCATTCAGACACTGAGTGTCTTACTCTAACCCTCTGTTCCCTTCCTTCTAAGTAAGTTTTTATCCATTCCAAAACATTTCCACCTATTCTAGCCATTGAGTGCAGCTTCCTAATAAGTCTCCCATGTGGAACAGTGTCAAACGCTTTCTGGAAGTCTAGGAATATGCAATCTGCCCAGCCCTCTCTTTCCTGTAAGATTTGGCTTACCTCATCATAAAATTGTAATAAGTTTGTTACTGTTGATCTACCTTCTCTGAAGCCATGTTGCCTCACTGACAAAAAGTTGAAGGATTCCAAGTGAAGAGAGATATGTTTCCTTAGTAGTTTCTCCATAACTTTGCAAACTATGCTTGTCAAGGAAACTGGTCTATAGTTCAGAGCCATATCCCTCCTTCCCTTTTTGAAGATAGGTATCACATTTGCTTGTTTCCAGCATCTTGGAATCTCCCCCGACTCCAGTGACTCCTTAAATATGATACTTAGTGCTGCTGATATTGTGTTTGTGCATTTTTTAAGCACATGAGGGGATATGTCATCAGGACCTGTAGCTTTATGAACATCTAAATCCATCAGCGCTTTGCATACCTCTGTGGCTGTAAGGTTGATGTTTTCTAATACCGGCCCTTGAGCTTCTATCACTGCAATCTGAGGGGGTGGGGTATTTTCTACTGTAAATACTGACTGAAACTCCTTGTTCAATTCTTTGCAGATCTCTTCATCCGTCTCAGTGATGCTTCCATCCGCTCTCTTTAGCCTTAAAACCTGTTCTTTTACCTTCAGTTTTCCTCTGATAAAGCTGTGGAAAAGCTTGGGATTTTCTTTAGCCTTCCTGGTGATGTCCCTCTCATAATCTCTCTCTGCCTCTCTCCTTTTACTTAGGTAGTCATTTCTTGCTCTTTTGTAGGTTTGCCAGGCATTTATGTTTTTTCTCCTCCTATACCTTTTCCAGCATTTGTCTCTCCACTCCTTAGCTCTTTTACACCCATTATCGAACCATTTCTCTCTGGCATGAATTACACCTACTTTGGTGACAGGTATGCAGCAATCTACTATCTTCCCATATTTCTCACAAAAGATGTCATACATTTCTTGTACAGATTTGTTGTAAAATAAGGTTCTCCAGTCAATAACTGCAAAAAGCTCATTCATTTTGATGTAATCTCCTTTCGGATAGTTCCTCCTCATGTCCTCAGTGCCTCTACTCTCAGGAAGAATATCTTCAATGATATACTCCATCAACAACACACAGTGGTCACTCTTTCCAATTGGTGGTTCATACTTAATATTTTCAATATCCAACACATTATCTGTGAACACTAGATCAAGTAGTGATGGCTCATCCCCACCCCTGGCCCTTGTTGGTTCCATTGCATGTTGGTGTAGGAAATTCCCTTGTACGCAATCTAGGAATCTTGCCCCGAATGAGTCCTCACCACTGTGTGGGTCAAGATTTATCCAATCTATCTCTTTATGATTAAAGTCTCTCATAATCAGAATCCTACACTTTTTTTCCCGTGCCATGTTAACAACTGAGTTTATGACTTCAATAGTACCTATATGACTTTCCTCATAAACTTCAAGCCTATTTTGGTTCCTTGGTGGGTTATATACAACAGTTATTATAATGCTCTCTGACCCAGTATTTATGCGAGCAACAAGAAATTCCTTGAACTCACTTTCTATAGCCAAGTTTATTTCTTCAACTTGAATCCTCTCACTTATGAACAGTGCTATCCCTCCACCAGTCCTCTCAGATCTTTCAACCCTTAGTATTCTGAAGCCCTTAGGAAAAACTGTGACACTGTTTATGTCCTCACTCAACTTAGTCTCTGTAATTGCTACTATATCTGCCTTACTGTTGTGAATCCTATCTTTTAATTCTACTGCCTTACCAGCTAATCCATCAGCATTTGTGTATAACAATCTTAATGAGGCCCCATCCCCTGATCTTCTGTGTCTGAGACCCTGGGCATTCCAGTGTAGGATCCCGAGATTAGATATCTTGATGATTTAAGGAGGTGGAGGTGGTAGGAGTGGTGGGTTGTTGAGGCTGTGGTGGGTTCTGGAGACGAGGGCATGGCCGACAACGGAGTGGGCTACTTCAACGACTTGATTGTAGGCATCTTGAGGAGAGGCTCTGGTATCGAGGAGTCGGACGGCTGTCTGTATGGTTTGAATAATAATGTTGGTGAGCTCATTTACTGTGAAGAAGGGTTTGCTGTTGGAAAGAGGAGGCAGAGGATGGTGTCTGGATAGGCTGTTTAGGTGTGGGGGTATTGGATCTAAGCCTAGGGTCCCGGGACCTGGTGTGGTGAGCGGGTGTGTGTGTGGTCTGAGTGTTGCATGTGACTGTATTGTGTGTTTGAGTGTTGCATGGGGTGGAGGTGTTGGTGTGAGTGTTGTGTGAGGGGATGGTAGGGTTGTGAGTGTTGTTTGGGGGGATGGTAGGAGTGTGAGTGTTGCGTGATTGGGTGGATGGATTTGGTGTAGGGGTGAAAACTGTAGGAGGTGTGATCTGTGTGTTAGGAGCTGGGTTGGTGTTGTGCGGTGGGTTTTGGGTGGGGAGGTTAGGTGTGAGTGGGGCAGGAAGGGGCCTTTGCCAAGGATTGGAGGTGGGGGGAGGAGCTGGGGTGAAGTTGGGGGTGGTGTGATTGGTGACAGGGGCAGAGGGAGGGACTCTTTGAGGAATCCTCTTTAGCATTTCTGGGCAGCGTTTGTTCCATGCGTGATGGTTTCCCTTACAGTTCGGGCACTTGGCAACTGTTGGTTCATTGGCCTTGAATTTGTTGAGGCAGCAGTCAGTGGAATGTCTCCCACTGCAGATTGCACATCTCTCTGGGAGATGGCAAGTATTTCTATGGTGCCCAAATCTTTGACACTGGAAACATCTCAGTGGTTCAGGAGTGTAGTCTCTTATGTTGAATTTGCACCAGATGCCGAGGTTTACTTGCGAAGGGGATGGACCACAGATGTGGACCAGGACTTGTTTTGATGGGAAGGTTTGGCCCTCTATTTTGGAGGAGCAACATGACGCAGCCATAATATACGTTTGCTTGGTTAGCAGGTCAACTGACCAAGCAACAGGGAAGCCAATGAGGATGTATTTTCTTATTTTTTGGGCAGGGTTCATCTCTGTCAAGTGAGGTGAGTTGAGGCTGCGGGTCTTCTCTCCGGCTTCAGCTGAGGATGTGTGGATGATAAATTCACCCTGTACATTAGGCTTAATTTTGCTGCCGAACTTGGTGAGTTGCTCTTCCAACTCTCTGATTAGGTCATATGCCTCTTTGGTGGAAGGAGTCTGAACTTTGAACTTTGATATGGGCTCTCTAGCGGTCTTTGGGGCTGGAGGGGGAACTGGGGCAGCAGCACTCTCATGGCTACTGCCAGAGGCCGTCCTTGGCCTCTTCTTTCCCACAACCGCCCACCCCTCTTGAGGGGGGGTTGAGTTACATTCCCCCCTCTGGGGGGGAGCAGGAGAAGCGGCAGAGGCCATGACTAACAACTAGTCATGGATATCACAGATTTCACTAGGTATATATGACTTGCACTGTTTGTCAATTTCGTTAAATAAAATATAGGGGCCTTGTGGCTGGATCACTTCACTTAATTGGAACACTACAACACTTTATCACTAAAACAGTCTTCTATCTTTCTTCCCAACTCTCGTGGGAGAGGGGAGTGCAAACAGAGATTATGCTCAACACCACGAGTTTGTTTTTATTTCTCTTCCCAGCTCTAAAAAGAGAGGGAAAAGCAAACAGAATAAATGCAAGGTTGAAATTTGAACACTTTCTATAGAATTTTGGAACACACAATAATGTGTGTTCAACTAAACAAAACAACACAAAAGCACAAAAAAAGGCAGTATTTCTGTTTCTCTCTTTGGCTCTCGTGAGAGAGGAAGAAAAGAAACCAGATACATAGGTTGTTTTTCCTTGTAGAAACTTCCACCTCAGATCAGGGATGGAGTGGAGGAGGAGAAATTCACTTCACTGGTAGGAAGAGGCTTCAACTACCTATCACAAAAGAGATAAAAACAATTTAGAAACCTGAACACTTTCTATTTTCCTTTTCTTCCCAACTATTATAAAAGAGAGAGAAGAGCAGGCAAAAATATTTGGGGTATATGACACACACAGTCACTTGTTTTCACTAAAACAAAAAACTGGAACACAAAGCAAAATAAAAACAATCTTTGCTTCATTTTCTTGCTCTCGTGAGAGAGGAGGAAAAGAGGACAGAGATACTTAGGCAGGTCCTATCACTAATGGAGCTGGAACCAGACTATTGTGGGGAGTTAATCTGCTGGGCGGAGTCGGCTTCTACTATTGGCTGCTGGCAGAGTGAGAGAGGAGAGGTCCAACTGCTACTGGAGCTGGAACTGGACGCATGTTCCACAGCTTTATCAGAGGAAAACTGAAGTTAAAAGAACAGGTTTTAAGGCTAAAGAGAGCGATGGAAGCATCACTGAGATGGATGAAGAGATCTGCAAAAAATTTTGAACAAGGAGTTTCAGTCAGTATTTACAGTAGAAAATACCCCACCCCCTCAGATTTAAGATATAGAAGCTCAAGGGCCGGTATTAGAGAACATCAACCTTACAGCCACAGAGGTATGCAAAGTGCTGATGGAGTTAGATGTTCATAAAGCTACAGGTCCTGATGACATATCCCCTCAATATCAGTGGCACTAAGTATCATATTTAAAAAGTCACTGGAGTCAGGGGAGATTCCAAGATGCTGGAAACAAGCAAACGTGATACCTATCTTCAAAAAGGGAAGGAGGGATACGGCTCTGAACTATAGACCAATTTCCTTGACCAGCATAGTTTGCAAAGTTATGAAGAAACTACTAAGGAAACATATCTCTCTTCACATGGAATCCTTCAACCTTTTGTCAGTGAGGCAACATGGCTTCAGAGAAGGTAGATCAACAGTAACAAACTTATTAGAATTTTATGATGAGGTAAGCCGAATCTTACAGGCAAGAGACGGCTGGGCAGATTGCATATTCCTAGACTTCAAAAAGTGTTTGACACTGTTCCACATGGGCAAGCAATGGCTAGAATTGGTGGAAATGTCTTGGTATGGATAAAAACTTACTTAGAAGGAAGGGAACAGAGTGTTAGAGTAAAATACTCAGTCTGAATGGAGAAGAGTTAGTAGTAGAGTTCCACAGGGTTAAGTTGTAGGGCCACTTTTGTTTGTTGTATATGTAAATGACCCACCAGCGTCTGTAAATTCATTCATGAATATGTTTGCAGATGATGCAAAGAATGTGAAGAAAGTTGGAAACGAGAACAATGGTAGATAACTTCAGGAAGATCTAAATAATCTGCATGAGTGGTCAGAAATGTGGCTAATGAAATTCAATACTTCAAAATGTAAGGTAATGAGAATGGGTACAAGTGCAAGAAGGCCCAAGCTTGACTACTTGGTGGCTGGAGTACAACTTCAAGAGACAGAAAATGAGAGAGATCTAGGAGTAAACATACTGACAGATTTGTCTCCAGAAATTCATATAAATGGCATAGCAAGGGCAGCATATGCATTCTTATCAAATGTAAGGGTAGCCTTCAGGCACATGGACAAGGAAATGTTCAGAAATATTTATGTAACCTATGTGAGGCCAAAACTCGAATATGCAGCTCCCTTTTGGAATCCACACTTGAAAAAGCACATAGCTAAGCTTGAAAGAGTTCAAAGACATGTCACGAAACTGGTGCCAGAAATACGTAATTTCAGTTATGATGAGAGGCTGAGAGAATTAGACTTACCATCACTCAAAGCTAGAAGATTGAGGGGGGATATGGTGACAGTCTTTAAATTCCTTCATTGTTATGATAGAGTGGATAGGGATCGATATTTTGATATGGCAGGCTCTAGAACCAGAGATCTTAGTTTGAAGCTACGTAAGAAAACTTCTTTGCAGGATGTAAGGAAATACTTTTTCAATGTAAGAGTAGTTGATAATTGGAATTGGCTAAGCGAGGAGGTAGTTAATGCTAAGTCAATCCATAGTTTTAAGGACAGGTATGATAAGTATCAATAAGTAGAAAATGGAACTAATGAGGAGACGGGAAGATACGAGCTTTGGGCTCTTTCCTGTAAACACAATTAGGTAATCACAATTAGGTAATCACATACCATTCCAAATTCTGACACTAACTGACACAGTTTTTCCTCTGAATCTGCCACCACCACAGTATCATCTGCAAACAGCAACTGATTCAGCTCTACTAGTTATCATCCCCATCTACCATTCTCAAACCTCGACCACGCACTCGCTCATCCACTTCTCTTAGGACTCCATCAATAGACAAATTGAACAGCCATGGTGACGTCACACATCCTTGTCTCAGTCCCACACTCACTGGAAATCACTCACTCACTTCATTCCCTACCCTAACACAAGCTCTACTGCCCTCATACAAACTCTTCACTGCATGCAACAATTTACCATTAATTCCATATAATCTCAAAACATTCCACATTGCCTCTCTATCAACTCTATCATATGCTTTCTCCAGATTCAAAAATGCATAATACACATCCCTACCCTTTGCTAAATAATTTTCACATAACTGCCTAACTATAAAAATCTGATCTATACAACCTCTACCTCTCCTAAAACCACTTTGCACTTCCACAATCACATTTTCTGTCTTATCCCTAATCCTATTAACTAGTATCCTACCATACACTTTCCCTACCACACTCAATAAACTTATCCCCCTAAAATTACTGCCTTCATACACATCTCCCTTACCTTTGTATAGGGGCACTATACAAGCAATCACCCATTCCACTGGCACCATTGACAACATCTATTTATCTACCTTGGCTGCTTCCCCCTTTAATTGGGGGGTAGCCGACATCAAGAAAGGAAAACAATAAGGGGATTACTTTGCTCTATGGGCAATGATGAGGGAGCTAGCGACCGTTCAGATGGCACTGCTGGAGTGCCACAGCCCATCCTCCCGGCTCTTCCACAACCTGTGTCGCTTCACAACTGCCAACTCCTCCTACTGCCCCTACCACAGGGCTACCTCTGTAAGATGCAGCCCGGTAACAGCAGATGCCCATCAGAGCTGCGTCACAATCGCTCGCCACTCATTCCTGTTCCTAGCACGCTCGCTTGCTTCCCTCACATTAATCCTCCTATCATTCAGGGCTCTCCTTACTCCATCCATCCATCCAAACCTAGGCCTTCCTCTAGCATTTCTCCCATCAACTTTCGAATTCATCTCCTTTTTCAGCAGCCTTTCATCATCCATCCTTTCCACATGGCCAAACCATCTCAGAACATTCATATCTACTCTGCATGCAGTTTCTCTCCTCACACCCGTTCTTGCTCTCACCACTTCATTCCTAACCCTATCCAATCGAGATACACCAATCATACTCCTCAGGCATTTCATCTCAAACACATTTAGTTTCCGTCTCTCACTTACTTTCATACCCGATAACTCTGATCCATACATCACAGTTGGCACAACCACTTTCTCATACAAAACTTTCTTAACATTCATTTCCAACCCTCTATTCTTCATCACTCCTTTCAATGCACCCAA
This sequence comes from Halocaridina rubra, assembly GCA_037179515.1. NCBI lineage: Eukaryota > Metazoa > Arthropoda > Malacostraca > Decapoda > Atyidae > Halocaridina > Halocaridina rubra. Next base: position 22,835 of record JAXCGZ010013798.1, on the reverse strand, counting down.
CACTTTACATCTTTCCTTCACTCTGTGACACACATCTGCTTCCACTTCACCATTTGCAGCTATAACCGTGCCTAAATACTTAAACTAATTAACTTCCTCAAGTGTCTCTCCATTCAACATAACATTCAATTCATCACCATCCTCATTTCTCGTACACCTCATAACCTTACTCTTTCTCACATTCACTTGCAAATTCCTTCTCTCACACATCATTCTAAATTCTGACACTAACTGACACAGCTTTTCCTCTGAATCTGCCACCACCACAGTATCATCTGCAAACAGCAACTGATTCATCTTCCACTCGTTATCATCCCCGTCTACCATTCTCAAACCTCGACCACGCACTCGCTCATTCACTTCTCTTACGACTCCATCAATAGACAAATTTAACAGCCATGGTGATCACACATCCTTGTCTCAGTCCCACACATACTGGAAACCACTCACTCACTTCATTCCCTACCCTAACACAAGCTCTGCTGCCCTCATACAAACTCTTCTCTGCATGCAACAATTTACCATTAATTCCATATAATCTCAAAACATTCAACATTGCCTCTCTATCAACTCTATCATATGCTTTCTCCAGATTCAAAAATGCATAATACACATCCCTACCCTTTGCTAAATAATTTTCACATAACTGCCTAACTATAAAAATCTGATCTATACAACCTCTACCTCTCCTAAAACCACTTTGCACTTCCACAATCACATTTTTCTGTCTTATCCCTAATCCTATTAACCAGTATCCTACCATACACTTTCCCTACCACACTCAACAAGCTTATACCCCTAAAATTACTGCCTTCATACACATCTCCCTTACCTTTGTATAGGGGCACTATACAAGCAATCACCCATTCCACTGGCACCATTGACAACATCTATCTATCTACCTTGGCTGTTTTCCCCTTTAATTGGGGGGTAGCTGACATCAAGAAAGGAAAACAATAAGGGGATTACTTTGTTCTATGGGCAATGACGAGGGAGCTAGCAACCGTTCAGATGGCACTGCTGGAGTGCCACAGCCCATCCTCCCGGCTCTTCCACAACCTGTGTCGCTTCACAACTACCAATTCCTCCTACTGCCCCTACCACAGGGCTACCTCTGTAAGATGCAGCCCGGTAACAGCAGATGCCCATCAGGGCTGTGTCACAATCGCTCGCCACTCATTCCTGTTCCTAGCACGCTCGCTTGCTTCCCTCACATCAACCCTCCTATCATTCAGAGCTCTCCTTACTCTATCCATCCATCCAAACCTAGGCCTCCCTCTAGCATTTCTCCCATCAACTCTCGCATTCATCACCTTTTTCAGCAGCCTCTCATCATCCATCCTTTCCACATGGCCAAGCCATCTCAGAACATTCATATCTACTCTGCCTGCAATTTCTCTCCTCACAACCCGTTCTTGCTCTCACCACTTCATTCCTAACCATATCCAATTGAGATACACCAATCATACATCTCAGGCATTTCATCTCAAACACATTTAGTTTCCGTCTCTCACTTACTTTCATACCCCATAGATCTGATCCATACATCACAGTTGGCACAACCACTTTCTCATACAAAACTTTCTTGACATTCATTTCCAACCCTCTATTCTTCATCACTCCTTTCAATGCACCCAACACTTTACATCTTTCATTCACTCTGTGACACTCATCTGCTTCCACTCCACCATTTGCAGCTATAACCGAGCCTAAATACCCTAAACTGATTAACTTCCTCAAGTGTCTCTCCATTCAACATAATATTCAATTCATCACCATCCTCATTTCTTGTACACCTTATAACCTTACTCTTTCCCACATTCACTCGCAACTTCCTTCTCTCACATACCATTCCAAATACTGACACTAACTGACACAGCTTTTCCTCTGAATCTGCCATCACCACAGTATCATCTGCAAACAGCAACTGATTCAGCTCCCACTCAATATCATCCCCGTCTACCATTCTCAAACCTCGACCATGCACTCATTCATGCACCTCTGTTACAACTCCATCAATATACAAATTGAACAGCCATGGTGACATCACACATCCCTGTCACAGTCCCACACTCACTGGAAACCACTCACTCACTTTATTCCCTACCCTAACACAAGCTCTACTGCCCTCATGCAAACTCTTCACTGCATGCAACAATTTACCATTAATTCCATATAATCTCAAAATATTCCACATTGCCTCTCTATCAACTCTATCAAATGCTTTCTCCAGATTCAAAAATGCATAATACACATCCCTACCCTTTGCTAAATAATTTTCACATAACTGCCTAACTATAAAAATCTGATCTATACAGCCTCTACCTCTTCTAAAACCAATTTGCACTTCCACAATCACATTTTCTGTCTTATCCCTTATTCTATTAACCAGTATAGTACCATACACTTTCCCTACCACACCCAACAAACTAATACCCCTAAAATTACTGCCTTCATACACATCTCCCTTACCTTTGTATAGGGGCACTATACAAGCAATCACCCATTCTACTGGCACCATTGACAACATCTATTTATCTACCTTGGCTGTTTCCCCCTTTAATTGGGGGGTAGCCGACATCAAGAAAGGAAAACAATAAGGGGATTACTTTGCTCTATGGGCAATGACGAGGGAGCTAGCAATCGTTCAGATGGCACTGCTGGAGTGCCACAGCCCATCCTCCCGGCACTTCCACAACCTGTGTCGCTTCACAACTACCAATTCCTCCTAATGACCCTACCACAGGGCTACCTCTGTAAGATTCAGCCCGGTAACAGCAGATGCCCATCAGGGCTGCGTCACAATCGCTCGCCACTCATTCCTGTTCCTAGCACGCTCGCTTGCTTCCCTCACATCAATCCTCCTATCATTCAGGGCTCTCCTTACTCCATCCATCCATCCAAACCTAGGCCTCCCTCTCACATTTCTCCCATCAACTCTCCCATTCTTACCTTTTTCAGCAGCCTTTCATCATCCATCCTTTCCACATGGCCAAACCATCTCAGAACATTCATATCTACTCTGCATGCAATTTCTCTCCTCACACCCGTTCTTGCTCTTACCACTTCATTCCTAACCCTATCCAATCGAGATGCACCAATCATACTCCTCAGGCATTTCATCTCAAACACATTTAGTTTCCGTCTCTCACTTACTTTCATACCCCATAACTCTGATCCATACATTACAGTTGGCACAACCACTTTCTCATACAAAACTTTCTTAACATTCATTTCCAACCCTCTATTCTTCATCACTCCTTTCAATGCACCCAACACTTTACATCTTTCATTCACTCTGTGACACAACATCCTTCTCTCACACACCATTCGAAATTCTGACACTAACTGACACAGCTTTTCCTCTGAATCTGCCACCATCACAGTATCATCTGCAAACAGCAACTGATTCAGCTCCCACCCATTATCATCCCCGTCTACCATTCTCAAACCTCGACCACGCACTCGTTCATTCACCTCTCATACAAAGTCTTCACTGCATGCAACAATTTACCATTAATTCCATATAATCTCAAAACATTCCCTATAGCCTCTTTATCAACTCTATCATATGCTTTCTCCAGATCCAAATATGCAAAATACACATCCTTACCCTTTGCTAAATATTTCTCACATAACTGCCTAACTATAAAAATCTGATCTATACAATCTCTACCTCTCCTAAAACCACTCTGCACTTCCGCGATCATATATTCTGTCTTATCCCTAATCCTATTAACCAGTATCCTACCATACACTTTCCCTACCACACTCAACAAACTTATACCCCTAAAATTACTGCCTTCATACACATCTCCCTTACCTTTATATAGGGGCACTATACAAGCAATCACCCATTTCACTGGCACCAATGACAACATAAAACATATATTAAACACTCTCACTAACCATTCCAATGCAGTCACACCCCCTTCTTTTAACATCTCCGCTCTCACACCATCCATTCTGGGTGCTTTACCTGCTTTCGCTTCGTACAATGCCCTTTTCACCTCCTCTCTTGTAATCTCTCTCTCATTTTCATCTCCCATCACTGGCCCTTGAACCCCCCCCTCACTGCCACTATAGCTGCCTCTCTATCTTCATCAACATTCAGCAAGCATGCTGGCTAGTACAGTGGTAACGCGCTGGCTTCGCATTCACGAGGTCGAAAGATCGGTCCCCGTCCAAGACCGAGAGTTTAAGCTGTTTACTGGCAGGAACTGCTGTGGGTGGACATCACAGTGGGGGGTTGGGGCTTGTCCTGGCTGACGAATACCCATTGTAAAATGGAAATAAAGTTTATTATTGCATCGTTCCCTCTTAACATCTGTCCATTCACATCTTTCACTGTCTCTTCCATTATCGATCGACTCTTCCTTACTCTCTTCACTTCTTTCCAAAACTTCTTTTTATTCTCCTCATATGACCTACTAAAATCCTGTCCCCACTTAACATTTGCCAACCTCTTCTCTTCCTCTACCTTCTGCTTAGTTTCCACATTTTTCTCCCTATATCTTTCATACTTCTCCCTGCTTTTACATTGCAGCCATTCCTCAAAAGCCCTCTTTTTTCTCTTCCACCTTCATTTTCACTCCTTCATTCCACCACTCACTGCCCCTCTTCATGCCACCTCTAATAAACCTCTTTCCACACACATCACTTGAATGTCCAACAACACATTCTTTCATCAACCCCCATTCCTCCTCTAACTCCCCAACATCTCTTTCTTTTACCCTGTCATATGCCACTTTCAACCTGTCCTTATATTTCTATCTCTTCTCTGGTTTTTTCAACTCTTCCACCTTCACCATTTCCCTTCTACATCCCACCACTCCATTTCCCCTCTCTTTTGCTACTTCCACTTTTGCTTCAACCAAAAAATGATCAGACATCCCAGCAGCCACACCCCTAAATGCATGCACATCTTTCACTCTACCAATCATGGTCTTTGCTACCAACACATAATACATCAAAGCTCTTTCTTTCATTCTTCCATTTGCCACTCTCATCCATGTATACTAATTTTTTAACTTCTTCTTGAAAAAACTATTACCTATCACCAACTCTTGTTCCACACACATATCTAACAGTCTCTCGCCACTCTCATTCCCACCTGGTACCCCATACTTTCCTACAACACCTTCTACCTCTCCATCACCCACTCTGGCATTCAAGTCACCCAACACAACTACATAGTTCCTTCTACTAAGACTATCCACACACCTAGTTAACTCATTTCAGAATTCATCCTGCTCTTTCTCACTTCTCTCCCATCCTGGCCCATACGCACTAACAAAAGCCCAACATTCCCTACCTATCCTAGCCCTCACCCACATCAGCCTAGATGACACTTCTTTCCATTCCACTACCTTATTTACCATCCATTCACTCAACAATAATGCCACACTTTCTCTAGCTCTCCCCCTTTCAACCCCAGACACCCTACCTGTCACATCACCAAATGCCACTTCTCCTTTTACTTTCATCTTCGTCTCACACAATGCCAATACATCCATCCTACTCTTAGCAAACATAAATCCAATCTCACATCTTTTGCTCTCTATCGTACTACAACCACGCACATTTAGACACCCCAAAACGAGAGTTTGGGGAGAAGTTGTTCTCCCCTCTACTCCCCTTCTTCTTTGACGTCTCACATGAGGTTTATACAAGGGAGGATTCCTAGTCCCCTCGCCCCGTCCACTTTTGGTCGCCTCTTACAACACGCAGGGAATACGTTGGGGCTATTCTTTGATGCTGTGCCCGCCACCACAAGGCACTGCCCGCCACCACAGGGCACTATATATATATATATATATATATATATATATATATATATATATATATATATATATATATATATATATATATATATATATATTAATAACACTGAACTGTTAACATACAGTCTAAACTGTAAGGAAAAGCCCATTAAATAAAACATACATTGGCCAGACAGGTCGTTCTCTGCAGCAGAGAATTACCGAACACAAAAGATCAGTCAGATATGGCCAAGAGAACTCTGCTATCTTTGTTCACATGAGAGAACACGGGCATACTATTAACTGGTATGGTGCCACCATGATGTTTAGAAGCTCATGTTCATATAAGCGCAAGATAGTGGAATCAGCCGTCATTGATACATCCAAAAATTTCAATTTGTCCAAGGGCCAGTGGGTGCCTGATGCAGTAGACAAGATACTCCTCAAGCATACACTGGCCAAGATAATTCCCCAAGACAGACCGCCTTCAATTAATTAGACAGCCTCTTTGTTCAGCCGTGTTGTGTCTATGTATAGTTTTCCTTTAATGTATCTGTGTGTATATGTATATATATGTATATGTGTGTGTATATATATATATATATATATATATATATATATATATATATATATATATATATATATATATATATATATATATATATATATATATATATATATATATATATATATATATATATATATATATATATATATATATATATATATATATATATATATATATATATATATATATATATATATATATATATATATATATATATATATATATATATATATATATGTATGTATGTGATTACCTAATTGTGATTACCTAATTGTGTTTACGGGAAAGAGCCCAAAGCTCGTATCTTCCCGTCTCCTGATCGGTTCCATTTTTAGACTTAGTGATACTTATCGTACCTGTCCTTAAAACTATGGATTGAGATAGCATTAACTACCTCCTCGCTTAGCCAATTCCAATTATCAACTACTCTTACACTTAAAAAGTATTTCCTTACATCCTGCAAACAAGTTTTCTTACGAAGCTTCAAACTATGACCTCTAGTTCTAGAGCCAGCCATATCGAAATATCGATCCCTATCCACTCTATCATAACCATGAAGGAATTTAAAGACTGTCACCATATCCCCCCTTACTCTTCTAGCTTCGAGTGATGGCAAGTCTAATTCCCTCAGCCTCACATCATAACCGAGATTGCGTATTTCTGGCACCAATTTCGTGGCATGTCTTTGAACTTTTTCAAGTTTAGCTACGTGCTTTTTCAAGTGCGGATTCCAAAAGGGGGCTGCATATTCGAGTTTTGGCCTCACATAGGTTACATAAATATTTCTGAAGATTTCCTTGTCCATGTGCCTGAAGGCTACCCTTACATTTGATAAGAATGCATATGCTGCCCTTACTACGCCATTTATATGTATTTCTGGAGACAAATCTGCCAGTATGTTTACTCCTAGATCTCTCTCATTTTCTTTCTCTTGAAGTTGTACTCCAGCCACCGAGTAGTCAAGCTTGGGCCTTCTTGCACTTGTACCCATTCTCATTACCTTACATTTTGAGGTATTGAATTTCATTAGCCACTTTTCTGACCACTCATGCAGATTATTTAGATCCTCCTGAAGTTCTCTACCATTGTTCTCGTTTTTTACTTTCTTCACAATCTTTGCATCATCTGCAAACATATTCATGAATGAATTTACAGACTCTGGTAGGTCATTTACATATACAAGGAACAAAAGTGGCCCTAAAACTGAACCCTGTGGAACTCCACTACTAACTCTTCTCCATTCAGACACTGAGTGTCTTACTCTAACCCTCTGTTCCCTTCCAAGTAAGTTTTTATCCATTCCAAGACATTTCCACCTATTCTAGCCATTGATTGCAGCTTCCTAATAAGTCTCCCATGTGGAACAGTGTCAAACGCTTTCTGGAAGTCTAGGAATATGCAATCTGCCCAGCCCTCTCTTTCCTGTAAGATTTGGCTTACCTCATCATAAAATTCTAATAAGTTTGTTACTGTTGATCTTCCTTCTCTGAAGCCATGTTGCCTCA
>JAXCGZ010013798.1:0-10000 GCA_037179515.1 Halocaridina rubra | reverse complement strand
ATAAAGTAAAACTGGTTTGTTTTGCTTCACTTTTTCTTTGGGCATTGCGCATTAGGTAAACCCTGATTTCTTTGATGAAAAGATGGGGATAATTATGAACACTGGGAAAAAAAAACTTTGCTATCCTAACTGCTTCTATAATTATTGCTACAGGGACTCAAAACGTATGTTCCATAAACCATCACGAATAGACAGAGGTGTTGTTTTGAACTTATATATATATATATATATATATATATATATATATATATATATATATATATATATATATATATATATATATATATATATATATATATATTTTTTCCAACATTATTTTCATTGTAATCACCATATTGACCAGAACAATGTCTCTGTCTTAGTAAGGTATAGAAATATTATTGCCAGAAACACCTTGGAATCGGCTCTTATTAACTTAATCGAACATAAATATATGAAATTGAGTCATGGCTTGTTTGTCATTGATCCTATAATACTAAGTGTTTTTAATCCAGTTTGACAAAAAAATAAAGTAACACAATGTATTTGTTAATGGTAAACATGATTTATATAATTATAGGTAATTTTTCTTGTAATTATTGTTATTATTGTCTTGTTACCTTTGTTATTATGTTTGTTATTATTATCATATCTATCATTGTTGTTGTTGTAATAATAATAATAATAATAATAATAATAATAATAATAATAATAATAATAATGATAATATTATGATGATTATTATTATTTTTATTATTATTTTTATTATTATTATTATTATTATTATTATTATTATTATTATTATTATTATTATTATTATTATTATTATTATTATTGTTGTTATTATTATTATTATTATTATTATTATTATTATTATTATTATTATTATTATTATTATTATTATTATTATTATTATTATTATTATTATTATTACTGCATTGCCTCATTATACGTGGATCGTTTTGACAGAGAAATATTAATTTTCTTTTTGCTGCATAAAAATACTAGTAACCGGTTGATAAAGCCAATACAGAGATATGTCAGTTCCACCATAAGATGAAAGCAGAGTTTTCTGCCCTGTGCCCTGGGTTAGAGTAAAAGAATTTGACTTGAAGCTACAAATCCCTTTCACTTTCACTTTGGATAGGATAGGACAGGTGGGGGAAGAATAGTGACGGCATCGAGTGAACTCTCTTAGCCCTATTCAGGGTGTCATCACTGGTGAGAGGGGGTAAAGGATGGGAAGGATTGGAGGGATAAGCACGAAATTTAAGGAAGTAAGAGATGAATAGAGAGGGGCAAACCCTCGTGCTAAGTTTTTGTTAGATATAATTATACTTGCCCACTATGACTTTCAGTTTTAATTTAATAATGATGAGGAGGTATTGGAGAATTTACATTATTTACTATAAATAGGATCTGGTGGATTTCCTGATAAAACTGGAGAAATTCTTTTCCACCAGGCATGGTCATTAAGAAATTCATATTCTACAGTATTTAAAGCATTAGTTTCTTGAAGAAATTCTTCAAAGTCGATTTCCATTTTACTCCAGGTTCTAGATGCTAATTTAAAAATATAAGTATTAATAGGTTCGACTTTGAGGTTCTTATGAATTTCTTCCATTCTCTCTATGCATGGTGGAGTTTCAGAGAGAATTCTTCTTAAATTTTTATTTTGGATAGCTTGGAGACTTTGAATGTTACGTTTTGATAAGATGCAAGTTGGAATTGGGGGGTATATTAATACAGGTCTTACTAAAGTTTTATATAGGGTGACTCTATTTTTAGTTTTGAGTAGGTTAAATCTTCGTAGCTTTGTGGTAATAAGTCTACTTTGAATTATTCTATTATTTATATGAAGTTTCATTCCGCATTGCATTGTCACTGTCATTCACCCCCCCCCTAGATACTACCACCGTTAAGCCATTTTATTCTTCTCGTAGATGTCCAGGCAAACGCTACCTAGAGGGTATGCCCCTCTCTCTATTTCATTTTCGTATATTCACCAACTTGGTAAATATTCTAGAGAGGAAAAGGCAAGACCAATGAAAGTAACCTTTGAGAGAGGGAACACAGGTAGAGAAATAGTGATGAGAAAAACCCTAAAAGACCTTCAAGAATTCAAACCAGTATTCATTAGTGTGGTTTAAAAAAAAAAAAAAAAAAAAAAAAAAAAAAAAAAAAAAATATATATATATATATATATATATATATATATATATATATATATATATATATATATATATATATATATATATATATATATATATATATATATATACATATACATATACATATACATATACATATACATATACATATATATATATATATATATATATATATATATATATATATATATATATATATATATATATATATATATATATATATATATATATATATATATATATATATATATATATATATATATATATATATATATATATATATATATATATATATATATAAATAAATAGGTAGGGTACTCACTACGGCTAACTTGCAGCGCAGACCGTACAGCTGGGCCAAACTCCACAAGCATCACAATAGCCTAACTGAACCCTTTACTGCTAAAATACACAGAAGCAATATACATACGAAGAACAATGAAGCAATATATATACAGGGAACACTTGAATAATACAACAACAACACTATACATACAAAAAGTCACTGCAGCCTACCCAAAAGACAACACGCAATTCAAAGGACACACCGAAATTCTGGACGACCTCTCCCTTCCAATCTACCAACTCTTCTGCCATGTTTCATCTCCCCATCTACCCATAAAACCAACAACAAAAACAAAGCGCCAAGCACACCAATTAAAAACAGCCGACAATCTGAACAAAGCTCACACAATCACAATTAGAGAGAGATGGAAAGGATCAAAAACTTGTTGTAAGAAGCTAGAAGGTTAAATGAGGAAAAAAATGAAGAAGAGAAAAAAAAATTTTTGATTCAGAATTCTTTAAGTAAAAGGGGAGTTAGAGACAATAATGATAGAATATCAGGGGATGCAGCCTCATCAAGATTGATGTACACATATGGTGATGGAATAGCTGATATGGCAGTAGAATTAAATGATAGGATTGGCAACGGTAAGGTACATATAATAGCGGTTACAGATACTTAGTTAAGTGAGGACATAAAGAAGTCATAGTATTTTCTAAGGGCTTCAGAATATTAAGGGTTGAAAGATCTGAGAGGATTGGTGGAGGGATTGTTCTGCTCATAAGTGAAAGATATCAGGTTGAAGAAATAAACTTTGCTATATAAAGTGAGTTCAAGGAATTTCTTGTTGCTTGCATAAATACCGGTTCAGAGAGCATTATAATAACTGCTGTATATAACCCACCAAGAAACAACATAGTCTAGAAGTTTATGAGGAAAGTCATATAGGTACTACTGAAGTCATAAACTCAGTTGTAACATTGCACAGGATAGAAAATGTAGGATTTTTATTATGGGAGATTTTGATCATAGAAAGATAGATTGGTGTAATCATGATCCACAAAGTGGGGAGGATTAATTTGGGGCAAGATTCCTTGATTGTGTACAAGGAAATTTCGTACACCAACATGAACTGGAACCAATGATGGCCAGGGGTGGGAACAAGCCATTGCTGCCTGATCTAGTATTCACAGATAATGTGTTGGATATTGAAAAAATTGAGTATGACCCACCATCTGGAAAGTCTGACCCCTGTGTGTTTTGATGGAGTATATCATTGAAGATGTTCTGCTTGGAAGTAGAGGCACCCTGGACATGAGGAGGATATCTGTGAAAGGAGATTACATCAAAATTAATGAGCTTTTTGCAGTTATTGACTGGAGGACCTTATCTAACAACAAATCTGTACAAGAAATGTTCAACATCTTTTGTGAGGAATATGGGAAGATAGTAGATTGTTGCATACCTTCCACCGAAATAAGAGTTACTCATGCCAGAGAGAAATCGTTCAATAATGAATGTATGAGAGCTAAAGTTTTTAGAGACAAATGCTTAGAAAAGTATAGGAGGAGAAAAGACATAAATGCCTGGTTGACTTATAAAAGATAAAAAAAAAAATCATGACCTAAATAAAAGAAGAGAGGCAGAGAGACACTATGAAGAAAAACTAAAGAAAATCCAAAATTTTTCCACTGCTTTATCAGAGGAAAACTGAAGGTCAAAGATCAGGTTTTAAAGCTGAAGAGAGCACATGGAAGCATCACTAAGACAGATGAAGAGAGCTGCAAAGAATTGAACAAGGAGTTTCAGTCAGTATTTACAACAGAAAATACCCCACCCCCTCAGATTGCAGAGAAAGGAGCTCATGGGCCTGTACTAGAGAGCATCATCTTTTCAGCCACAGAGCTATGCAAAGTGCTGATGGAGCTAGATACCCATAAAGCTATAAGTCTGTGACAGAGTGTTTTGCTCAAAGTCACCAGAGGCTGTTAGTTGCCTTATTAGTTAATTTAGTAACTTAACTGTAATTTTTCTAACTAAAAAAATAATTCCCACCTCTTGACTTTTGCAGATTATGATTATTTGCAATTTATATCTTAGCTTATAGCTAATTTTAAATATACCTTATTTACTATTCTTGTACATGTAGAAGCAAAGTCCCGATATAAAGGCTGCTCCTACCTTTCCACCTTTTCAGTGAACCTATCAGATACGTTTTCTTTACAATTTTCTTTTGAAGAAAAAGCTCTTGCTGATAATTTTGTTATAAATTTGACCTTGCTGTTATGTCATTAGCCTGTTTAGATATATATCAGTAGCTTCTTTATTATTTGAGTACTTAAATTCAGTCTCCTACAGCGCAAAGAACGTTCTAGAGATTGTTTCCCAGTAACCTAACTTTCCATTATTATTCTCGTTTTATTTTATTTGCTTCCACTTGTTGCACCTAAAATACTGTCTCTCCCTTGCATCTCTGCTATAATTGCCTGCCAGGGACCACCACTAAAGAAGTCCTTAAATGATATAAGAGCCAGTTAATGCTCTAGAAATATGTCCTACAGATGACGTCACCAGGAGGGACATTGAAGCGTCTTCATTCGGCGGACAAACATCCCAGAGGCAGCATCTCGCCTCAGCAGTCAAGATTATTTCAAACCTTATTTACGTGGCATCTTCACAGGAATTCATCTGGCATAAACAAGGTGAGGGATAGTGTATGGTAAAGCTCGTGGGTCAAGCAAATTGGTTTTTCGAGAATTAGTTACATTTGTTACTAGTTAAATCTTACAAATTTTTTCTCAGATACCATTTCTATACAAACAAAATTTTGTAGATTACCTAACTGGAATTTCACTTGCCAAAGTTAATTCCTTAACCTGGAAATTACAGCTGATATACATTGCTAAGAAGTTTCTTTTCATTGAATGTGATAAACGAAAATCTCATCCTCTGAAGACTGGTTATGAGCCCGTAAAAATCTATCCCTTTTCCTAATAAATTCTAGTTTCATTTCACCTCTTTCTATCATCGTAAATAAAGTGTTTTACGTCAAACACTCGTGAATAAAGCTATTTGCTATATAAATTGCAAATCATTAATCATTTAACTAAAATGTTTTATGCTATAAACTGCAAATAATTAAAAGGTAATTTTACCCTGTTGGCTTTGCAGATATTTCCTGTTAACCACAATTTAATGAATGAATACTGTATTTATCTTGCTAATTCTTCATATGTTGGCGATAAAGTGTTTTGAGTTATAAGTTGCAAATACTTCAAAAGGTGGTTTTGCCACCCCTTTTTTTTCATTGCAAACATTTCTTGATAACAAAAAGTGAATGGATACTGTATTTATCTCGTAGATTCTTCCTTTATCATAAATAGAGTGCTTTACCATATTAATTGCAAATCAGTTATAAGCATTGCAACTTTTGTGGTTGCCCACAAATTAAGGAATACATACAGTACTGTATTTGTCTTGCTTATTCTTCATTTATTGTGAATAAATTGTTTTCCTTTAATACCAGCAAAGAATTAATGGTTTTGTATGCTATTATGGTAGCATAAATATTTCTGGTTAGCTGTGACTATCCAATATATTTTCATCCAGTAGAATAATATTGGAAACTCATTATATGTGTGCACATGCTTTCAGTTTCACATTATTAACAGTGTGTCATTTCTGTTTCTGCAATTGCAGTGTCCTCTATTCTACTCTGCCTGTGTGATAGAGGTAATCGTCGAGTTGAGGCCAAAGTCTTGGCATACATCTGTGGTGCCGGGAAACGAAATCGTGCTCACCACCTCCGGGATTCGAGGCAGCATTTCATAAAATTTAATTTAAAAAATTTAATTCAATTCTTTTAATGTCATTGCATTTCCAAAATTAAAAGAAAGTTGACTTCTGAGTTTCATTTAACCGAGTAGTGGTATAACAGGTGGGGTGTTCAAGTGCAAATATTTGTCCTGTCTGTTTGTGAGCTCTTAACCGAGCTCAGTAGTTTGAGTCCCCTTAGTAAAACAGAATCTTAACAACTCCACCATCACCCCAACAAAGTCCTGATGCTATAGCCCCGTATGTACTTAACAAATGCACTAAATCAATATCGGCGTCACTATATATCACATTTGAAAAGTCGCTGGAATCTGGGGAGATTCCAAGATGCTGGACAGAAGCGAACGTGGTACCTATCTTCAAAAAGGGAAGGAGGGATACAGCTTTTAACTATAGACCTGTTCCCTTGACCAGCATAGTTTGCAAAGTTAAGCAAAACCTACTAAGAAAACTCATCTTTCTTCACTTGAAATCCTTCAACATTTGTCAGTGAGACAACATGGTGTCAGAGAAGGTAGATCAACAGTAACAAGCTTATTAGAAGTTTATGATGAGGTAAGCCAAATCTTACAGGAAAGAGAGGGCTGGCCAGATTACATATACCTAGACTTCCAGAAAGCATCTGACACGGTCCCACATGGGAGACTTACTAAGAAACTGCAAACAATGGCAAAAAACAGGTGGAAATATCTTGGAATGGATAAATACTTACTTAGAAGGAGGAGAACAGAGGGTTAGAGTAAGACACCCAGGATCTGATTTGAAAAGGGTTAGTAGTGGAGTTTCACAGGGTTCAGATTTTTTTTTTATGAGTGTGACACCACTCAATAAAGGCCCAGGCATGAGAAAATACCAAGATGAAGGAGAAGAAAAATGTTAAGAACAAGGCAGAGATGAGGTAATGTCACACAAAGCAAAAGACAGACAGAAAAAACAGTCAAAGTACAGAGGACCTAGAGATATGGAGGACTAGGCCCTGAGATGACGATAGACCTGCTTTTTGAAGGATGAAAGGTCATAAGAATTAGGAAAGACAGAAGGAAGAGAGTTCCATAGTCTGGAGGTAGATGGGAAGAAGCAGTTGCTGCACCGACCAATCCGCGAGCTACAAATCTCCACACAATACCTTTGAGATAAGGCCGCTTGGTGAGTGTTACGCGACCTCGGTAGTGGGGGAGGGATGCAACTCACCAACTCATCAGAGCAGCAATGGAAGTAGTAGCAATAGAAAAGAGAAATCAAAGATACCATACGGCAAAGAGAGAGAGAATCCAGATTAGAAGTAAGAGAAGGATCATAAATGAGTCTGACTGCCTTAGATTCAACCCTATCAAAGAGATAAAAATAAGAAGAAGCACCCCAGATACGTGAGCAGTATTCTAAGCAGGGATGGATAAGACCTTTATAAATTTTAAGTAACTGTAAAGAGGAAAAGTGATGACGAAACCGAAACAAAACCTCCAGTTTTATGGATGAAGATTTAGAAATTTGGATTATGTGATTCTTCCAAGACAACTTAGAGGCTATATGGATTCCTAATATGTTGATAGAATCAAGAAGGTAAACTTCGTTATTTTCGAAGACAATAGGGTTATCAGGAGGAGAAAAAGATGAAGAGATAGCCAGAAATTGTGTCTTGGAAGCATTGAATTTAGCTAAATTTTGGATGCCTTACTCAGATAACCTCTGCAAATCGAAGATGAGAGTAGAAGAAAGAGTGATACAAGACTGATTACAAGTAGCAGATGAAGAAAAGGCAGAGGAAAAGTGAAAGGTAGAATCATCAGCAGAGGCATGAAGAAGAGAAGAAGATGGGTATTGTAGAAGATAATTGATGAAGAGAAGGAACAAAGTAGGTGAAAGAACAGAGCCTTGTGGAATACCAGTGGTAACAGAGAAAGGGCTAGAAGTCACGCCATCAACAACTACATATATAAAACGGTCAGTAAGAAAACTGGAAATCAGAGAACAGAAAGAAGGGGTAAAGCCATAGGCATGGAGTTTGGCCAACAGAGCCTTGCACCAAACTCTGACAAAAGCTTTAGAGATATCAAGGGCGACGACAAAGGATTCCCCATTGTTCCTCAGAGAAGATGATCATACATGAGTAAAATAGGACAGGAGATCACCAGTGGAACTTGCCGTGCGGAAACCGTACTGGTGATCGGAGATGAGCGAGTTAGAGTCAAGGCATTTTCAAGAAGTGAGCATTGAGCAAAGTTTCAAAAACTTTAGCAATAGAGGAGGTTAGGGCAATAGGTCGGTAGTTTGAAGGCATAGAGCGGTCACCCTTCTCAGGAACAGGTTGAACTACAGCATGCTTCCAAGATGAAGGATAGATACTGGTTGATAGCATGACGTGAAAAAGAAGGCAAAGCACGGGAGCCAGTTCATCTGCAGACTCCTTAAGGAACCTTGCAGGGATACCATTAGGACCAGTTGCCTTGTTCGTCTTTAGCGAGCGCAGAACCATAAGAACTTTGTGTGAAGAAAGGATAAGGGAGGGCATAGAGCTAGAGAGGGGTTAAAGATTGAGAGGAACAGGTGCATTGAAATCATTTATAGTATAGAAGAGTGAGCAGAAAAATGAGAGTGAGAAGATAGTGGCTTTGTCAGTGGGAGAGCAAGCTATAGAACCAACAGAATGAATGAGAGGGGGATAGCTTGAGTTACAGAAATTATTGGAGAGGTTTTTGGATAAGGACCTTATATATGTAAATGACCTACCAGAGTCTGTAAATTCATTCATAAATATGTTTGCAGATGATGCAAAGATTGTGTAGAAAGTAAGTGACGAGAACAATGGTTGAGAACTTCAGGAAAACCTAAATATTCTGCATGAGTAGTCAGAAAAGTGGCTAATGAAATTCAATACTTCTAAATGTAAGATAATGAGAATGGGTATAAGTGCAAGAAGGTGCAAACTTGGATACTCAATAGCAGGATCAGAACTTGAATAGACAAACAATGAAAGAGATCTAGGAGTAACCATACTGGCAGATTTGTCTCCAGAAATGCATATAAATAGCCTAGTAAGGGCAGCATATGCTTTCTTAGCAAATGCATGAGTAGCCTTCAGGCACATGGACAAGGATATGTTCAGAAATATTTATATAACCTTTGTGAGGCCAAAGCTTGAATATGCAGCCCTTTTGGAATTCGCACTTGAAAAAGCACATAGTTAAGCTGGAAAAATGGCTTGGGGAAGCGAATTCAGTTACAAGCTACAAAATCATGCTTTTTCAATTTACTAAGCCACTACAACAAAAAAAGTACTGAATTTCTGGGTACAGCCTGTACATGCAAGCATATCTCCCATCGATCTATTAAATTTTTTTTTAAAGTTGTACATGGATATAAGTGTGTATTTCCACAATGAAACCATGAAATGAACAATACCATCTCCACAAAAATGTTTAGGATCAGGGTTCTCGAGCTCGCGTCAGAACTACAAATTCATGTGGCCATAAGCAACGGAGCCACTACGACAGACAAAACTCTGCATATCATGGCATATCAACTTGTTAAAGGTGTATGTATAATTAAATATATATTCATAATGATACCGTGATACTAACAATACTATTATCCATTTAGTTAAGGCAGCATTACTTTGTTAAGGAGAATAAAAATGATTCAGCATTTTGCTGCTACAGAAGTGATAGCACTGTTGGTCATGGCAAGAGGATTGACCTAGTGGACACAATTTATTGGGGAGTTAAAAAAGTTA